>CAICTM010000022.1:0-180000 GCA_903772945.1 Seminavis robusta
AAAAAAAAAAAAAAGAAGAGAGATATGAGAACACAAGGCTTTAGCTTAATCAATAAATAGGCACCGTGGCACAGATCCATCGTACACCTACCTTCTGGTGGTCCCTTTCATCACATATCAAATTTACAGGTTGGGTTTCTGACGTTTGACCCTTTGCTCGGCACGTCTTTCAGCTAAACAAGTCCTGGTAGTTCTCATAGATGCAGTCGCTATCAATGGCGATGGTGGCATCGTCTCGAAAAATTGCGGTGGGGTCACCCTCCTCTAAGAGGCCTGCCTGCTGCGTCAGAGCTGCCAGTGTTATGTTGAATGCCGGCGGAGCGCCACCCAACACGCCACCTTGCACCTCCTGTTTGAGCAAACTCACAAAACGTTGCAGGCTCTCCTGGTTCAAAACCGGAAAGTGGTTTCTCATCGAAATGTGGCAACGAGAACCATCCCGCCCGTCCTTTGACGGCTTGGGGTTTGCCCTTGTTGGCCGCCTTGTTGGCGCCACCCAGAAGTCCCTCGCTAATTGACCTGAGGAAAACGCGCCAACAGTGGTCATCCTTTTCGACCGTGTCGCCCCATGAGCGAATCCATTGCACGCCTTCTCGATTGATCAAGGCCATCATCGTGCCATCGGAGGACGGATCCTCTTCAACGTCGCCGTAGAGCTTCACAATGAGAACACAGATATTTTCGGTAATCCCGCAGGTGAGCCACTGGGCCGTTCTCCCCAACAAAGTTTTGGGATCGCTGCCATTGCCCAATAATTGGCTGTCTCCCATGCTCGTCCTAGGACAAAGAGCCGGAGCACTGCCCGATGATTTGTCCTGGCCCGCCGCGGGCAACCTGCTAAACATGACCATCGGGGCCCATGTCTTGATCAAAGTCTGCGTGGTCTATTTCGACAAGCGAAGCACCCACAAAGGCAAAAATGCGGAGAACCACAGCTTCATCGACTGTCGATTTCCAGTTGTTGTTGATCTGTGATGAACATACGTGCCCATCCGTGTCGACATCCACGAACCAAGAGAGAAATCTGACACGCCACAACGCCAGCATAAGCGGAATAGAACTCCCACAAATCCTGGCCACCGAGTCCGTCTAACTGCACTTCACGCAAGAAACCGCCACGACAGCATAAGCGGTTGCCAGATCTTTGGACTTGAACAGCGAGACCACAGTACACCTCCGCCCTTCCCATACTCACAACGACTCGTCAGCGACCTTGATTGTAGCACAGTTTCACCTTACCTATCAGCGTAATCCTACGTCCTCGCGCTGTTTTTGCTCGAATCGCAACTTGCGGCTACATTTGACTAAACTCGGTCAGCACGGGCAGTGCTAACTGACTCGTATCAATGTTCCAAGTACCAGCAAACTCAGGGACGGCATCGCACGCGAATCCGGTTAACTATCAAATGGTTGCGGAGGACAAAACGAAGAGCACAGCGGGAGGAGGCGGGAGCAGGGCGAAGGGTCACGGACCGTAACCTTTGTGACCAGACAGTAGTGGAGGGACTTCCCAAGAGCAGAGCCAACAGAGAACTATACGAAGCCCTAGGAATCCCATCACGAAGGAATCGTCATTGCTGTGCAGTGTGATTGTGGAGAAGTCACCGTGTTCTTCTGAGAAGCGATCGCTTAAAAGGACCTAATGTGGGAACTCGAGTCGTGCTAACCCGATCGTTCTCCCTAAATCCTTTTGATCTTCCTCATCCTATTTAATGGATTTCGGCTCCTAAAAATAGGAGACGAAACGGATCGTCTCTTAAATCTTTCGTCTTCTTTTAATTCGTCTCCTATCAAACGGATCGTCTCCTAAGTGCACCATGTAAACTGTATGTATCGTCCCCTAAATCTTTTGATCTCTCCTATTTCGAACGATCGTCTCCTAATTGGAAGTCTCCTCTGAATCGTTCCTAAATATAAGACGATTGCTTTCGTCTCTAAATCCTTTAATCGTCTCCTATGCCTCGGAGTATCGTCTCTTAAGTATTTTGCCACGAATGATGTTTCCACAGAGTCCAGGACCGTCCGACGGTTTTCGCTAAGGATTTAAAAAATTTCAAACTTCCACCACTGACAACACCTCTTAAACATCCTCTTAACTCCTCTTGAATCTTCAACATCCCTTAAACATCCTCTTAAAACATCCTCTTAAACATCCTCTTAAATAATCCTCTTAACAACATCCGCTTAAAGCTTCGAAATATCCTCTTAAGCCTTCATTGAAACACCATAGAACATTCTCTTATCACGAATGAACATCCCTTTAAATAAACATCCTCTTAATTAACAACATCTCTTAAATATTCAACATCCTCTTGCACTACGCTAAAAGCTAGTGTAAAGATCTTTCGAGTGTTTTGAGTTTGAAGAGAAATGAAAGTTATGAGAGGATTAGAAAGCTATGAAAACTAATCAACGAGAGAGATCTACAACCAAAGGATCGTAGATCTGAACTCCCGCGGGAGACTGTAGAGTGTGATAGAGTAGGTTGCGGTAGCAATCCTACTCACTCCACGATCCAAAAACGGAACGCGTGGAAGATCGTCTAGCATTTATCTAGTAGCGTGGAAGTACTCCACGCTGGCTAAATATCTAGAGCGATGTTTCATCATCAACCTAGTATGACTAGAGCGGTCATTGAGACCCTGTCTCAATGACTATTCACGAGAGACTCAGTCATGAGTCGAACTCAACCCTATCTAGGATCGAGTCGCGAATAAGGCTAAGAGCGTGTTTTGCATTCGCCCCCTGACAAGGGTCACGAAGGCACGACATCAGTCGGACAAGGAGAACATATGAATTAAAGTGCGGGGCACTCTCCGGAAATTGGATGTAGACATGTGCGTCCACGATGGCAATCCTACAAGGGGATCAGGCCTTGTATGGGTTGAATATACCTTATGTTCCAAGTCTGGTAGACTGTGCCGCTATTGGCGGTAGTATGTCGGAGCCATACAGTGCCATTGTTATTGACTCGGTCTGTGTGTGGTAAGGACCTTTGTGCGTGGGCTGACCGTACGAACGGTTCTGATACTGATGAATCATCATATTATCGTTGACATGGTGTTGATGAGGGAACGTGCGTGTTCTCCTTATCGGGTTTTTTCTGGATAAGTCGTTGGCGACGTTCCTTAATGTATTTCCGTTTGCTTTGAAACGGTTGGGTGAGTCTTGTCACGATTGACGCGCGTGAACTTGCGACGAAGTCCATGTTCATCCCGGAGAGTCTTCTCGACCTCTACGCGGGACTCACGTTCTCTGTCCATGACGACCGGTCTCATGGATACTGGTAACCACGTCTGTTTCAGAACGATGGTTTACTCCGTCTGCTGTCTTGGAGCAGCCCTTGGTAGTTCATTGGTCCAATGAATCTACGATTCCTTCCTTGTTGGTGGGAAGAGCGATAGCTGATCGCATCTATTATCTTTTTTGTTAAGGGTTGGCTTCCTTCCTCGAGAAGTCCAATTGTCTAAGATACTAGATACTCCAGTTCTTCCTATCGAGGAAGGCCTTGGTAGTGTTGATTTCAATCCCGACTTCTTGAAGTCTTTGGAAAAGGTCATCCTACTATTCAACGCGATCTGCGAGATCGACGTCCGTTAGGATGAGTAGATCATCAATGTATGCACGGACGTATTCTAGGTCGTGCATTAGTGTTCCCATCTTCTCTTGGAAGATGTCGGGACTATTACATAGGCCCATTGGCAACCTCTGGTACTCGTGCTTTCCCTTCGGGAGTGCAATGGCATAGTGTTAGTGTAAAGATCTTTCGAGTGTTTTGAGTTTGAGAGAATGAAAGTTATGAGAGGATTAGAAAGCTATGAAAACTAATCAACGAGAGAGATCTACAACCAAAGGATCGTAGATCTGAACTCCCGCGGGAGACTGTAGAGTGTGATAGAGTAGGTTGCGGTAGCAATCCTACTCACTCCACGATCCAAAAACGGAACGCGTGGAAGATTCGTCTAGCATTTATCTAGTAGCGTGGAAGTACTCCACGCTGGCTAAATATCTAGAGCGATGTTTCATCATCAACCTAGTATGACTAGCGCGGTCATTGAGAACCCTGTCTCAAATGACTATTCACGAGAGACTCAGTCATGAGTCGAACTCAAACCCTATTTAGGATCGAGTCGCGAATAAGGCTAAGAGCCGTGTATTGCACTCTTAAACATCCTCTTAAATCTTCACATCCTCTTACATCCTCTTAACCAGAACCAGCATTTGAGTCAGTCGTGGCAGTTTTTAAAGCCTGAGCGAAAACCGTCGGACGGTCCAGAAGAGTGCTTGATTGCTTTGGGGTGCAAGCAGAGTCGCAGCAAATGACTAGTCTACTACTGTGTGTAATCCACCTCCTCCTTTCCTCGGTTTGAAAAAGGTAATTTTTCTACAGTAAAGTTTGAAATACACGTTGAACTATTTATGGAACCACTTGGTAACCGGAACCGGAACCGGAACCACTTAGGTTTTGGCTATCTAGTTCCGGAACCGGAACCAGAACCACTAAGTATTTTCTAAATAGTTCCGTAACCGGAACCACTTGGGGTTTGGCTATCTAGTTCCGTAACCGGAACCAGAACCACTAAGGAATCCTAAGTGGTTTCCGAACCCTGCGTTGAATATCTACCAGAACACTTTAGAGTCAATTTTTACAGGTTTCACTTAAAGAAGAGTGGTTCAGAGGATTTATTTACTATACATTTACTGTACAATAGTTGATTTTTGTGCGAAGATCGCTTTAATTAATTAAAATTAGCTCAACTCAAATACCTCCATCGTGAACTAAATGGGTGTAGCAATTGAGTACAATCTCCGGGTTACTTGTCAGTTGAGCATTAAATTCTACATATGCCCTATGACCTCTACTCATCAAACTACCAAGTACTACGAGTAGTCAACTACAAGCCCCTTGGGGTGTTAACCAGCGAACGTGACGAACCGCCCGCTGAGATAAAACTGGGTCATGTTCGAATTCACTGGTGAAGACAACAGTCAACGGTTACGACAGTGACGAGAGCATACCGAACTTGTGCATTATTCTCCTCATATTTTCACTTGCTGGACTCTCTGGATCCAGCAAACAACAGGTGCCATTACTTTACCGCCTCTTCAAGATTCAAACAGATCACTTTGAGATACCAAAAAAACAAGGTCGATTCCACGAAAGTTGACTCGGGCCATGTTAGCTTGCTGTTGAAGGTTTCAGAAATGATCTGTCAATCGGAGATAGTCTCTGCTTGTTGTTGTTTGTTTGTCGACCTTGTGAAGTTGTGTTTCCCGTTACCAGGTACTCGCCAACTTTGCCAGTTTCGTACGACCTCAGCGTGGTTCGGATCTTCCACGTTAACCACTCACGCCGCCGTAGCTTCTCCATCAGTTTGCTTCCACGTTACTTTCTTAATCACGAGTGCAAAGTAAAAAAACAAATATCTTAAGAGTGTGGGGGGGACCGAGGTGAGATTTTCCATTACTACGGATTCGGATTGAACTGTCCTTTCCCTTGCTCGGAAGCTGATTTCCCACCCGGTGAAGCAGATTTCGGACCCTCTGAAGGGAATTTTCCTTGAGATTTACTTAAGGGACAGTGCTGTTGGATTCGACTCGGACCGTTGCATGAGACAAACTTAAGGATCGACTGGCACGCCGATTAATCCTCACGTAGAAACGTACACAACCTAAGTACGGGGAAGGAAAATCTCCTTCCGAGGTTGGGAAATCCGCTTCCGAGCATGGGAAAGGACAGTTCAATCCGAATCCGTAGTATTACCTCACCTCGATCCCCCGTCCCCTACTGTTTTTCCCATAGTAAATTTTAAAAAGATTTATAGGAGGTGGACCAACCTTATTTTAAGATTCCCCTAGGAGTTAAGCTAGGTTCTCCGACGTCATTGCAGTCGTTTCGGAAAGCACCTCATCGAGCTAAGTCGCGCCGCCCTCGCTGGTATTAACAAGCGTGACACGACTAGAATTTGTGAGACGCTCGTCGCTTGGTAACTAGACCGTTGAAAATCTGCTCCCGTCAGTTAAGTTTGGTTAAATAGGATTAACCCTAACGAAACCCTCAACCACCTCCGTCCCCCGTCCCCCCAACCCGATGTCTTGAGTGGGAAAGACGCACCCCTCGTCACTAGCAAAAACTGTCTTCCAATACTGGATATACTTGATTGGATTTGGTTGCGATGAGAATTTGATTCCAAAAGCAGCTGCATGCATCCATCCTAGACTACAACAAGATCATGCGATGATGTGTGATGACATGGTTCAATACAGTAGTCCTTGATTGAATGATTCGATTCAATCATTCGCTTTGTGTACCGTAAGGACTTATTGCGTCAGTTGAGCATCAAAAATGGGCATGGTTGTCATGTTGTCATTATTTGCAACATTCTATTGACCACGGTATTTCGATCCACAGAAGGTAAAAGGATTGGTACAGAAAGTACAGCGGGACCGTCGTGCCGACATCGGCCTACCGCTGTAGAGGCCGCTGTAGAGGATATTAGCCAATCAGAATCAATCGTTCGATCTTTTCGATGACGTCAGTAAGCTGACGTCAGTCGTGCTTTCGCATTTCCAATTTCTCTGTGTCAGCTCGATCAGTCTCTCGTGGTGTTGTTTTCGTGTGTTTTCGAAAGACCGACGGAGCATGCATCCAGAGGATTTCAAATTGAGCGAGATAGTGAAGCAAGACAGTATAACCGAGGTCATCCCATCCGTAATAGTAGCCATAGAGGTACTTACCGCACGCCGAGGATATAGCTGCTTTCATCGCAATCCGAGGAAGCTGTATAGCCGCAGAGGTATTCAACGCCATCCTACCGCAGAGGTATCCATCGCAAGCCAAGGATAGCCGCAGAGGTATTCAACGGAATCCAAGGACGACGATGAGTGCGAGTACGAAAGAGGCTCCGGCTTGTATTGACCACTACATCCGGAACTTTTACTCCAGTGGACTCTTCCCCAAGGTAGACGACAATGGCATCGTGTTCTTGTCAGCTGTTGGCAAGAAAGGGCGTGCCTCTGCGAAAACCAGGACTCCTCTAGTTGCCGGAAAATTGGATCGGCATCTGCAGCAATATTTCCCAAGCTCGCTGCCGAATCATTCGATCGAATGCACTTCAACATGATGGGGCAGGGCAACGCTGGTCTCAGGGGTAGGTTGAGGCCCCAGCATGCCAAAGCTTTGCTCAGACAGGGGGGTATGCTGGTTCAGATGGCCGCCATCAATCAACATGCCACTGGAAAGAGAAAGGCTGCTCCGAAGCAAGGCGGTCTGACCAAAGCCAAGCTGTTGGACTCCTCCGCAAGCTTCGCAGACATGAAGAATTGGGCCAGGGTCCTGGGAAAGTCCATCAAAAAGACAAAGCCAGAGATGAAAGAGGTTCTGCTGCAGTGCTTTGAGGGCCAGCCAGAAGGCCATGTGTTCCACTCCCATTAGCTAGCTTGGTGGTTGGGCCCCAAGGGCCCAATCTTTAAACTTCTAAGCCCCCTGCGGGAGCCCATCCTTTTAACTTCTAGCTTAAAAATTTTTCTGACCAAGCTAGCTGGCTAGCTAGATGTCAATAGCTTCATTTGTATTTTTAAATGTTTAAAAACGTCATCTCTACAAACAATTTTCAATGCGCAAGAGGGGGGAATGTTGGCAGGGGCGAAGCAGGCACCTTCTTACATGTACCGGTACCACCAAGTTCAAACAGCACAAGGCTTAGAACCACTCCTGCAATGACAAACAAACAAAGAGTTCTGTGGTCAAAACAAAGCCTCCCAGCTTCATTACGGGTGCACAGGCAGCCCACTTCAAGTTCACCCTGGTGTAGGGACCAACATCACCATTTGGATTCCACTGTGAGACCCCCCGGACATCATTGTCATTCCTTCGATCTTTGTGGGTTGTGCCTGTGCGATTGGGCTGGCCCCAAAGAGCCACCGATACAGTTATGGTCAGCGTGACAAGCAATACCAAAAGGCTAGAGTAGGATCCAATGCGGAAGGATTTGACGTCGACACAACAAAAATAGAACCCGATAAGATAGAGCCAAAGGCCCTGAATCAGCAACAATGCCCAGCCAGCAATGTAGGCGACAATGTTCTCTGGATGTTTGGCCGAATAAGCCAGGACCATGGCATTTGCCAAATGGATGTAGGCCACGTAGAGGTGAAACTTGACTATGGTCTTTACATGTTTTTCAACAGCATGGTCGTGGAGCGTGGCAAAGGATAGAAACAAGGCAAGGGCAAGGTACTGGCGGTATGAATCAGGAGGCAGCTTTCGTTGTGCTTCCAACAGTGAGACAACACCGACACAGAAGAAACAAAACCAGGGCATGGCATGATTGAGCATCAAGAAATAGTCGTTGTACGCAACAGCCATCCCGACGTTTAAAGCACACCACCGCATGTGAGAATGACTGTACCCTTGGCGACGCGGCTGAGAACATGGAGATTCTGTTCCGGGATGTGTAGTTCGGCAAAGGTCCTATAGGGGACGAGCTCTCTTCAATGAAAGCAGCAGCAGACTGGTACTGGTACCGGTACCCGCAAGGACGAGCGGAAATCCTGAGATGAAGGTCGAGGAAGCATGTGAGGACGCATGGCAGCAATCATCGGTAGAATACCGACAATGACGGTAATAAGATAGTTGGATACTGCAACGCAGGCTACGCATATGTTTTATTACCTGCAATGAGGTGACCAACCAGCAAAGCCTCGGGGCTTCCTGGTACTAGCACTTGCTCGACAAACTGATGCGGCGTTTCCGCCATGGTGGAGGCTTGGCTGATCGATCGGTGGGCAAGCAGATGAAGGGGTGTCTGATCGACTCACTCTTTATTAGAAGCAAAACAAACTACGAAGACAGATAGATGCAGCAGCTAGCTTGCAGGGACAGCTCGAGATCTTTTGGCAAGTATTCAGACGTGTCCCCCTCATCTTTCCAAGAGCAGGATTTAGGGTGCGCAAAAAAAAAACTGTACCGCTGGTACCGGTACATATATCCTATCCCAGAAGCAAATTGCATTGCGTGGTTTGAATCACCACGGACTGGACCTCTGTGGAAACTTGAGTCGTGCAACCGATCGTCTCCTAAATCCTTTTGATCGTCTCCTATTTAATGGATTTCGTCTCCTAAAAATAGGAGACGAAACGGATCGTCTCTTAAATCTTTCGTCTCCTCTTGAATCGTCTCCTATTTTCAACGGATCGTCTCCTATTCTCAACGGATCGTCTCCTAAGTGTACCATGTAAACTGTATGGTTTCGTCTCCTAAATCTTTAGTATCGTCTCCTATTTCGAAATTATCGTCGCCTAATTGGAATGTCTCCTACTGAATCGTCTCCTAAATATAGGAGAGGATTGCTTTCGTCTCATAAATCCTTTCAATCGTCGCCTATGCCTCGGTGTATCGTCTCTTAAGTATTTTGCCACGAATGACGTTTCCACAGAGGTCCTGTAGAGTTGTGGTGTCCGGGTGTATCTGCGACGCGAAAAATGCATTGTCATTGGCTTGAATGCATGAATGGCACTATCGCACCAATTCGGATCAGGTTCATAGCCGAACAAGGTTCGAGACGTTGAAACAAGAATAGCATCCATCTTCGGCTAAATCAAAGACTTCTTTCAAAGTGTGTGCCTGGTATCGCGACAGAGGGAGTAGGAAGCTACACTATATGATCTCATCTCGGTACCGTCTCCACTCCATCGAAATCTCGTTTGTGGAGCAACATAATTTGCTAAGCCAAGACCAAAACCATGCTGCTTCGATCCCTTTACCACCGAAACAACCATCGCAGTATGGGTGGCGGTGATCCTCTCGCCCTCAATGGACACCACAAGGACAGAGCCTTCCCGACCAAAACCATCGCAGACGGTAACCAAAAGCCAGTCCTTACAAATGCCAGCAAACAGCCTGTGGTGCCGATCAATGTCATCAACCTTGATAAAGACAAGGCACGATGGGGCAAAGTGATCCTTGAGCTACAAAATAAAGGAGGACAGCTTGTGGAACGATTTCCTGCTGTTTATGGGAAGGCTCTTTCAGAGGAAGAGCTGGTTGCCAACACAACGCCATTGGCACGAATCTTCTGCACTCGTCCGGTCATCGGCTGCTTCCTTTCTCATCGGAATGCTTGGATGAAAGTATTGAAGTCAACCAAGTTTCCTTATCAAGTGATTCTCGAAGATGATGCCATCATTGCCTGTAACAACTTTTCAGAAAGGATCCAGGACCTTGTGGAAGAACTTGAATCCAATGGAGAGACGAGAGATCAGTGGGATATTCTCATGCTTGGCGGCATTGCTTGTGTCCATCCAGAGCAAGACTATGGGTTGAACATATTAGATGCCATGCTGGTGGGTGGAACTCGGAAACCACGCTTTATTGATAATTCTACCAGGATCCATGTCCCCTACAGACCCGAAGGGTGCCATGGTTATGTTGTGTCAAAACGCGGCGCTCAAAAGCTCTTGCGACGAGCATACAAAGCCAACTTCATGGTGGATGAAGTAGCGTTTGGAGATCCTACGAACTCAAGTGTTTACATCTGCCATCCAATGCTGGTCTACCAAGACCAGACATTGCCTTCTACCCTCGGAATGAATGAGGTTGGGTGGGGAATCTCGCGATGGATTCCCAACTGGGACGTGGATCCCTACACCAAGGTGAAATTGAAGTGGGCGGTCCGTGAACCATTGATTCAGATGGGGCGCCTCGAGCTCATCTTGACTACAGAGCGCTTGATCCAAACGGCCATTGCAGGAGTACTTCTAAATCTTGTGCTGTTTGCCCTCGGTAAAATCCCTGCTCTTGCAGTCCCTCTGCCGGCGATTTTAACCTCTGGCACTTTGAAATTGTTTGTCCACATTATGTTAAATACAAATGAAGGTATTGACATCTAAACCAACCACCCTTTGTCCTCCCAACGCAATGGGAGGATGCCGCCAATGACACTGGATTCGATTCCGTTCTCCACCTGGAAAGGGGACAGCTGGATCTATATAAGTAATAAATGAAGACTGAATTTACTGTGAACACTCCAATTGCAGCTAGAGCCAGGAGAGCACCACTTTGACTTTGACATACCGATATGCTGGAAATGGTTGACATAGACTGGGTAGAGGGTTGAAGCTCATTGATGAGTGGGAGGTGACAGAAGAGACGTCTCGGATCTTTTTAGAATAGTGTGCATGGCTGAGCTGCTAAAAACATTCTGTGCATACAGCAAGCCTGTGCCGAAGGAACTACAATGTGAGAGGGTTGCAACAAGGTGATAAAAATATGTAAATTGGACAGCGAACCAGATATATCTTAATTTTGCAGTGCCATTTGTTGACGATCTGGTCGCGAAAAAGAAGAAACCCCAGATGAGAGTTGAGTCGTAGTGTTATCTTTGCAACATGCTCTGGTCTTCCTGCATTGCTCTCTCCTTCGGCTTGAGTGTGAATGCTGCAATTTCAGTATCGGCACAACAGACTTCATCGCCTGTGATTGGGATCTTGAGTCAACCCATCGGTCTCAGGAAGACGGATCAAAACACGGAACAGAAGGAAGAATATGTAATTGCTGCAAGCTATGTGAAGTGGCTGGAATCTGGTGGGGCTCGCAGTATCCCGATTCCTTATGACGCTGGTCCAGGCATGGTGAAGGATCTGTTTGGTCAGATCAATGGACTGCTATTGCCAGGAGGAGGCTCTGCTGTACCTCCCGCTGTCCACCAGTTGTTGAATCTTGCGCTGGACGAGTCTTTTCCCGTCTGGGGTACCTGTCTCGGTTTTGAATACTTGGTACAAGTCCTATCATCCAATTCCTCTCTGCCGGTTCTCACGGATGGATTTGATGCCGAAAACAATAGTTGGCCACTTTTGAATGTTCAACGGCGGCAGCTCTATCAAGATGACAGAATCTATCAGATTGTCAGACAGAAAAATGTTACTTCCAACTCCCACCATATGGGAGTGGAACCAAGTGCATTTCGGAACAATGAAAATCTGAACAAACTCTTTGAAGTGACATCTGTGAATGTGGATGGCCATGGTCGACCTTTTGTATCGACGATTGAACCCAGAAATCCTCATATCATGCCAATTTATGGTGTACAGTACCACCCAGAAAAGAATGCTTTTGAGTATGGCACATATGCTGGAACCAATATTCCGTACAAGGCCATTGATCACTCGGAAGAAGCAGTAGAATTCTCGGCTTATGTGGCACGATTCTTTGTCCGGTTGGTCAAAGCTCACAATGACAATAATCATGATGGCAGCAGCGTTCATCGACATCACTCCTACACCAAACACAGGCAATACCCCTTGGTGCAAACCTATCCCGTCAAACAAATGCTGGCATTCGAACAGTACTACGTCATACCATCGGCGAAACAACTGGACAAAACGATAAAGCAATCTGCATCGAAGCTATTGCGGGGTTGATTGCAAGACTACTCGTACCGGCACGTTCCAGGCCTGGAGACTATTTTTGGTTGGAAATTTGGTAATCCTGTTCTGTTCATGAGATGATCCAGCGATTGGATGACTTTCGCTGGTACCGTAGCCAGCTTGTAGCTATAGGACATCACCGCGTGGCAAATATACACGGGGAATTCGCTTTTAGAAGCAAGGCGCGTCTTTCTGAAAGCTTTGCAACTTGTTGGTGCAGAGCCCCTTCGTTATGCCCGCTCAGTGAAGCATGCGTTCGTATGGTGGTACGTTTGTGGATTATTGTGCTGTGGAATTCTGCATTACGGTACTTCTGATGTGGAGCATCTATCGCTTTGGCACTATCGGGGCCGTCGCCTCTTCCAAAGTCAATGTTCCAGTTCTATCTCTATCGAGCAGATCAAAGTTGTGCCTCAACACCTCCACCGCACTCAACGACAGCCGGCCTGAACAGTCAAATAGAGGCATGAGTGGATGGTTGGATTTGCAGACACACCACAACAACGCCAGTACAACGCGTTCTTACCTTGTCTCAGCAGCTGCAATACAATGAAATCACTCAAATGAATAAGTGAATCTTTGGGGGTTGTCAAGTGCTTGGCCAGGTCGAACTCAGCCTCTGATAACGGCCTTGTGAGTGCAGTGGTTTCCATGGCTTTTACGTGCCCCGCCACCAAGACCTGAGCAAAATGACCTAGCGTCAAAGCAAAGAGAGGTATTCCAAACAAACAAAATACGCCACAAAAAATGGCAGGGTCTGTTGGCAGAATGCCTTCCGCGTTGACATCAGGACCGGTCAGGCCTCCAGTGGCAAGGGCGCTGACCGCAAAATGAGTTGCTGTAATGGGATCCCAGTGCTGATCCAAAATGCCCCAGGCGATTCCGCCACCAACCCAAAGGACAAATACGACATAAATGCGATGCTCCAATGCCCACAACTGCTGCAATCGAAAGCCAATGTAGAATTTCAGCTTTTTGAGTGGATGGATATCTTTAGAATTTTGAATATTCTCTCTTTGCACGACCTTGACTAGTCGATCAATGCCTCGGTAGCAGCCAACAAACTCCTCAAAGTGAATGACACCGTCTTTGAGACGATCGAACTTGTTCCATAGTCGACCTATGCCTTCCTCTGTAATTTGTGGCATACCTTGCCGAATCAGTGCGGTAAATTCATCCCGACTCAGGACGCCATCGTCACCAACATCCGCCTTGTCAAAGGTTTCCCTGGCCAACAAGAGTTGGTACTCCTGTACGGCAGGCTCAGAAATGTTTTCCATGGCATCTTGAATAAAGAGTGCCAGAGCTCCTCCCACAATGGATGCCCCCAGAAGAATGTAGAAGATTGTGAATGCCTTGGAAATGAGGAGTGTTTCTTTGACATCGGTACAGAATCCAATGGACATTCCAGCATCGACGGCATAAAAAAACGATTGGGGGAGAGGCCACTTGTTGCAATAGGAATAAAACAGAGTGCCGGACGTGATCCAGATAAGGACAATGGTCATGCAGCGGGCATAAAAGGCCAGTGGATTGTATTTAGCGCCAGTACTAGTACTAGTAGTCGAAGCAGAGGAAGAGGTGGCTGTGGTTTTATTTGTAGATGTAAGGGAGGAGTTACTTTGATCGTCCAAGTTTTCACTTCCACCACGGAGACTGAGACTGGTGCGCCTCGTTATTGCACTGCCGTGGCAACGACGGCAAGTTCCAAATAGACTGTGTCGACTACCGGTAGGATATCTGTAGAAGTGATTTGATCGGCTTGGTTGCCACCTGTGTGATGCTTCTACCAATTGGTAGTTGTCCCGCCAGAGGTTGGCGATCGCGACAAGCAGCAGCAAAGTACGACTGTACATGTTGTCATGTGCATCACACTAATCAAATCTGAACTGTAGAAGATGCCTTTCCTCAGATCCAAGATCCAAGCTTTCAGAAGAAGAAGAAGAGAGGAAAGATCTTGAAAGTTTGCGCTCGGGTGAACACCTGGTACGACTGTATCTTGTGAGCGCCGAGGAGCCGCCCCGTCGTGCAAGTTTAAGGTTAGAGGCTTTAAGTGTTGGAAGAAAGGGAAAAGGGGAAAAAGGGGAAAAAGCCGAATAAGTCATCAGTCATCAGGTACAGTACCGGTATGATGAAAACCATTCTCACAACAGTTGTTTTGCGACTGGCCACTGGCCAACGACCTTCACAGCCAGCGTTGTTACGTTCCACTCGACCTTCACAGCCAGCGTTGTTACGTTCCACTGTGGATCTATTAGAAAGAGATATCTAATCCACCATGATGCGCTCACTGCTTGGCTCTCAAACGGGTGCCCCTGTCAAGCTCAAGATCTACCTGAATCATCGATGTACGTCTGTCATACAACTTTGGTCTGACTAGACTCGACTCGACTCGACTCTGCAGTTTGCCTCATTTTTCTCCGTTTTTTCTGTTCTTCCGTATCTGTAGCTGCTGAAGCTGGAACAGCTCTGAAAGGAAAGGTTGTCTGTGAAGTGACATCCAAGGATATCGTTCAGGGAGAATCCATTGATTTGTCTATTTCGGGACGGGAACTAGCTGCCTTGAAGGATGGGTAAGCTTCTTTGGTAGCATGATTGTATGCAATATCTCGACATTTGTTCATTCATTCATGTTGCGTCCTTGCAGAAAAACAGCGGAAAGAAAGTTTTGTCGCATGGAAAAGCGACTAGATGAGTTCCGTGGTCGAGGATTGGGACCGCGCCGTCATTATGTATTTCCCTTTGCCATCAAGCTACCAGCATCATTGCCTGCCTCGTGCCACTTCAAGATGCCAAGCAAGGAGGGAGTTTTGCAAGTCGAGGTAGGAAACATTCTGTCATTCTGTTATAGATTGGAAGACTGCTCTGAGAATTCACAATCCAATCCATGCAAACTAACCAAACCAACCATTTCCATTCATGGTTCAAACATATAATATCATGCAACAATCATCAGTACAAACTCATTGCCCGTGGGTATTCCACGAAGACGGAACACGTATTCAAAGTGACTTCAGCACCCTTACCCGATAAACGAATTGTTAGTGTGCATCATCCTATTACCAAGGCTGTCAAGTCTCTCGGAAGGATTGAACAAGGCACAATCTCTCTGGCCGCACAGGTCAAGGATTCCCATATAGGTAGAGGGGATCGGATTCAACTGGCATTGTCCTGTCGCAATGATTCACTGGTCGATATACAACGAGTCGATGTCAAAGTACAAGAAGTTGTTGCGGGAAGCGCACAGCGAGCGAAAGACGGTAACTTCGACGAGAGCAAAACCTTTAAAGAGACTCTGTATACAGAGAAAGAGACGAATCTGAAGGGTCTGCTTCACAAAGCAACAACCAACGAACAAGTCCGGAAGTCACAAAGCATGTCGCAGGCAGATAAAGCGCAACAATTCGCAGAAATATACACGGAATTGGCAGAGAACAAATTCTTGTTGGAGTTTCTGTGTCCTATGAAAGCAAGAGACAGTTACAAGGGAAAGCTCCTCCATGTTAAGCACTTCATCAAGGTCAAACTGATGACAAACTCGGTCACTGACAACCCTTCCATAGTGATTCCGCTCAAAATTGGCAATCCTCCAGTACCTCGGCAAACAACCCTCGCGTCGCAAAGCTCAAGGTCGGTACGATGTGATCTCAGAAGGAACAGATCGGCATCGGAGCTCATGATTCCGATTGCCCTGACCTCCTTGGATGTCCTACCCCCTCCGATGCCGATAGCCCCGCCAGAAACACAGGTTCCTGAACGTGCAACCACCACCGCGGAATCGAGACGTGCTCCGCTCACAAGAAGTCGTTCGAACGATGAGTCTCATTCGACTTTCTTCGCACCACTGCCCCCCCCGATGACAACCAACATCGGCTCGATGACTCAATCTACACCCGTCCTCCCACCAAGCGCACCACTGCCAGCAATGACACCACAACTCACAATCGACCCGCCTCCAAGTGATCCTCCACCAAGTGCTCCCCGGCCAAGTGCTCCCCCACAGCCCATGTCATCTTCTCTTCCAAGTCTGCCTCCGGCTGCGATACCAGCGACGACGGTCACGTCATCTATGCCCACCTGGCCTACATATCAGCAACCTGAAATAAGTCCTTCTGCTCCATTCTTTGAAGACGTCCAGGCCACGATTGTTTCGGCCGTGCCTGTCCCGTCAAATTCCGAGGATGCTCCCGTAACAGTTATTGATCCAAGCTTTATTGTGTTGGGAGGAGGCGCCATCGTCCTCGGGGAAGGAGCCGACTACTGCAACACTAGCTACAACAGCATTCCTCCGAGTCAAACCCCTCCTGCGCTCCCCTCTTTGAGTAGTCTTTTCTGTGAGATGCTCCTGTCCGTGGAAGACTACGACATCATCAAGGCCAAGCTTCTGGATCCTGCTTGGAGGGTTCTGTTTTCCACCATATCTGCTTCTGAGTTTGGCAGCATCATTGCCCATGTCAATGTTGATTTTGATCAACCAAGGGTGGCTGCAATCTTGTCGCCAGTAGTCAATGGTGGCCAGAACTTGACGTGTGAGTATTGTGCTGCCGCTGTCAAGGGCACCACCGAATGGAACCGGCCAACCATGGTTGAACGGCTCGCTCCCTCTTGCGTCGACCTCCAGCAAAACTATCATCTGATTCGTTCTGAACTGAACGAATGGGACCAGATCATCACTGCACGCAGTTTGGGACTCCCACAGCAGCAACCAGGAGAGCATCTTCTACCGCAAGCTCCGGCGGGGAACGTAGTGCAGCCTTCACCGCCACCGCGACAAGCAACCCCACAGCAAGACTCACAACAATCATTGTGGGTTTGATGCAGCATCGCATGTCTCCTTTTCGGTTGGATCGTCGGCAGCCAGAACATGATATTCTTACATTTAGTTTACTGGCTTGAACTTCATCTTACTTGTTCTTAAAAATTTCTTATCCGGTGCCTCACTAAGCCTGCCTCAGCATCCGTTCCAACATACGCTGTAGGCAGACTCTCCTTCGGGTCTGTCTCTTCCCTGCACAGTGCTGGTACCGGTACCAGTGAGGTCTCCTCCACCCTACCGTAGCCTGAACGAAAGGCGGCGGCCAAATTCCGTACGGACGACCGAGACTGGTCCCAGTACTGGTACTTTCGAATCACAGTCAGTGTCAAGCAGCTGTGCTATCTCAACATTTCTAATTCGAGTAAGATCCAAGCCATGATTGGGTTCAACGTTTGCCGTTATTTCGTCGATGATACTCTGCCATTTGTCGGCAAGAGCTGGGCGGATCAACTCCTCGCTCCTCATTTTTTTGGCCGTTGCGTGGGACGGGATTGCATGGATGATAGATCCAACAGAACGCCAAACGGAACATCAATACACTTGCCGATTTTCTGCGTCCTGTCCCGGCGCAGAACAATGCATCTTGATCCCAATACCGGAAGTCGTTCTCTCGATCTGTGAGGAATGCGATGCTTCCTTCACAACTAAAGTTTTTGTGACAAAGAAAAGATGACAAGCTATATCAACGCTTTGACCCGTGCTTTCGGATCTGATCATGGTACCCTCAGTGTCGTGTTGAACGACAAAGAAGGCGGTGAGTGATACAAGAGGGGCAACCGTATCTTTATCGTCTACTGTATCCTTCACTAACAATGACAGTCTCCGTTGTCAGTCGCCAGAGCGGGATGCGAGCTTGGAGGGACAGTTGTCCTTCAAGTAGATCAGGAGTCAACCGGAGGCAAGATAGAGGTCGAATTGGTGGGGAAGGAAAAAGCAATTCGAAAGAAGGGGCCTATGGACTTGTAAGTTACGACAAATCACTGGAGGCTGAGATTTGTCAAAAAGGCCGCTCATCAGATTCTCTCATTGATTCCTTTCGCCTAGGTGCAAGGACCATGTGTTCTTTACAGCTACAGTGCCCGTTTCCGACTTGTCCAGATCGAGGTTGAATCCAGGAGAGATGAGGCTTCCCTTTTCGGTCAATCTTCCCGGTTCTCTGCCATCATCCAGTATGCACCGACTTGGAGTCGGAGATGCGGGCTTTAACATTCAATACAAGCTCACTGCCCGAATGGGAAGTTGTCACAAGTCGATTCCAGTGGCGATTGCCGCTGCGCCCCTCGAGCATCAGCGGGCACCTTTTGTCATGCAGCCTGTCACTCAACCCGTGATATCCGTGAAGGGAAAGAACCTCGGCTCTATCTGCGTGGCGGCCAGTGTCCAGAACATTCATATCCGAAAGGGAGAACAGCTTCGTCTTTCATTGTCTTGTCGAAATGACTCTCTTGTCAAGATCCAACGTGTAGAAGTAAAAATGGTGGAACTTTTGAATTGGGGATTGAAAGAAGGTTACAGCAAGACCAAGGTCAACAAGACCACACTTGCCAACATTGATGACCTCAAACTACCAGGTTTGGAGAGGGAAAACGCCAACAAGTCCAACATTGTGGAGGTCAACCACCCAACGATGGAAGAACAGATTGCCAAGTACACCTCTATGCACGACAATTTGGCTTCGGGGACTAGTTCAGTGGAACTGGAATGCCCAATTCGAGCTAAAGATTCCTACGCTGGGGTACTGGTGGACATCAGACACTATCTCAAAGCGAAGTTCATTACAGACACGTACGGTGTGCAGCCTTCCATCAAGATTCCATTGAAGATTGGCCTACCAGACGAAATTCCCAGGTCAAGCATTCGGCTGACTTCTGCAGCAGCATCCACAAAGATAGCATCGGTGGCTTTGGCAGAACTGCCCAAGGAAAGATCGCCTGGCTGCAATAACAATGAGCTTCCACTGGCCTCTGCAGTTCCAATACCCTCCTCTCCGGGAGCCAAGGACTTCGCAGTGGAAAGAGCAGTAGAACCAGCCCCATCATTGAGGCCAAAGAAAGTGAACTTCCACCAAGCAGTGACGGGACAAGACTGTTTTGAAATTGAGACCAATCTACAGGATTTGATTCCCATGGTGCCCTCTACCTAGGTAGTGACTGAAGTCGAAAAAAGTGCTTGCGATCCATTTATGAGACATTGGCCTGTATATTGTATAGCAAGGTACCCACGCCAATATCGGTGTCCGACGTAGCACCATGTATTCGGTGCGAACAAAAATAAGTCAATGAACTTTTCAACAGTTTACAGACAGGTTCACAACGGTGAATTCTCGACTGATTGGCACACAATCGCGCATATTCTAGCTCTAGAAACCCATGACGTCCACATTCCTGTTGACGCGTGCTTGGCTGCTTCACCTCACAGGACGCACATTTACGGATGAATGTACGTAGCAAATGTTCGCCACGGCTCCAAGCTTTCGCATGACAAACGACTGAGGGTCCACTCAATCCTCTTGAACGATCCCAAGGAGTTCATTCCACTGTCGATCTCGATCTGTTGTCTCGGCTTTGCGACTAGGTACAATCAATCGTTTCGAACGTAGCAAGAAAGGGTAGTTTCCAAAGCCGTTGACACCAGGAGTAGATTGACTTGCGACTGCACTGCTGCTCCCGTCATTTGTGATTTCGGCACTTCTCTTGTTGAACGCCTGTTCCTCGGGTATTGTTTCTTCTGGAAAGGCAGCCCTTGTGTAGTTCGAAACAACTCTGCCATTTGCTACACGTATAACGCACAAATCGACCTGAGATCCACTTCCCAAATCATTCCGAATGCCCGAGAGAATTGCTTCTGTGACAATTTCAATGGCTTTGTCCAATGTCAAATTGGCCTGATACCGACTTTCAACCACCGCCATGGCCGCCAATCCTCCACTGCCAAGGGCTGCATATGGCAATGTGTCCATCGATCCATGAGGGTGGATTGCTCGAATGTGTGGAATTCCAGTGTCTTCATCAACTCCTCCCACAATCAAGTTGGCGCCAGTTTGTCCTCGTGCCTCATACAATAGGTCACGAAAGAATCTACAGGCCGTCGCCATGGATGCCGCATGCGTGGCAGGTTTTTCCTCCAGATCGTTTTTGCTGTTGTATTCCTCAGGAGGATCCCATCGCTGAGGATTGTTGGCAATACCTTGTTTCCTCAAGGATTCCAAGGCCAAGGCATAGCGACAGTGGCGTGTGACTTGATCCAAATCAGCCGCAGTCCCTGCCCCACATGCCCACATGTTCCGTGCCAGACAATGTATTTTCTGGCAGCGTTTATCTGCCACCATATTGCCTGCAGTGGCTCTAGTGTCGGCTCCCAGGACCACAAACGACTCTCCCGTTTCCGCATCAATTCCACAAACCCCGGCAATGGTAGTTCCCGTGGACAAGAGTGTGGGTTTGATGCCTCCAAGTTGTTGTTTCGGTAGGTGATTGTGGTGGTGTGGAGGAACAGATGATGGTGAGTCCACCAAGAAAAGGGGATCTTGAAACGATTCGGGCAAACGCATTCTCTGCAGACTGGATGACAAGGATGACGACAAGGGACTTGGAACGTCAAATTCATCGTCATAATCGTTGGATGAATACATCCGCAGATCCATCAGATCCTCTTCTTGTTCTTCTTGTACACAATCGGACCGAATCATGGCTTCTGTGAGCCTTTGCTGTGGTTGTCGTCGCGTAGTAAAGGCAGATGACAAACCCCTTTCATCGCGGATACCGGCCAGCACATCAGTTGTGGCGTCAAATTCCACAGGAGACGGAGAACAAACTGGAAGATATAAAAGGAGCAACTTGGCCATCAGCGGCAGTGCCGATCCAGGACATCTTGATCTCAATAGAGCCATCGTCTTTCAATTGTCATGTGTTGGTGGTTCGACGATCTACGCGGTGCCGTTTTCAGGATCCAATCTCTAGCTAGCCTTAACTTTACATGAACGTGACTCATTTGGGTATGAATTCGTGACTTATTTTGTCATTGGCGCACCCTCGAGACGGCTTGCTTGAAACGGCGAAACGGTTGAGAAGTTTTGAGGATCCAAATCTCTGAGACCATGAAGCTCAGGCGCACATCTCCTTCAGGTTGCGGTTGACACCTGATACGATAGTACCGGTACAGAAGTAGCTAGTTCGAGGAATCTATTCATTCATCCAAGATGGCACTCTTTCCATGTGGTCGAAGATTTGCTTACAAGTTCCTGTTCTTGAGTTTGATGGTGTTTGGGGCTTTTGAACTCTATCTGGAGAATGATGTAGTCCGGTCGGCCCTGGCCAGTATCACCAATACGGAACTGGATTTGTGGCACACTGCCAATGATTGGGGCATTCACAATCCGTTCATCACTCCAGAGGACCAAAGGATGGCTGCAGTCAAAGCTGCCAGGGCATCCAAATCCAGTCAACCAGTCGCATTGACCAACAAGAATCTTCGAAACAAGCTTCGGGACGGACGCGCCAAGGTTCGTGCCAACATGGAAAAGCAGCGGCAGAAGCAAGATCCAAACACCAAAGAAGGAGCGCAGAAGAGAAATGACAAGAAGCCCAAAAAGAAATTCAGCACCGCTACGAGTACCGGTAGCAACCTACTAGAACGGCAGGCTCTGGAAAATCAGGAGGAGTCCCTCAAAGACACGTCTGAGCCGACAAAGCAGAGGCAAACCAACCTCAAGAAGAAGAAGAAGAAATTGGATGAAGCCTTCAAGGAAGAACGATTGAGTCTGGAGGAAAGTACCAAAACAAAGGAAAAAGTGAACGAAGAAGCAAAGATTGAGAAGAGAGCAAAACCCGCTGTGGACACGGAAAACAGAAGCGACAAGTTGGAAAAGACAAAAACCTACAAGGCGCAGGCTACAGTCGACAAGAAAACTCAGAAGCACCTATCCACTCCTCCCAAGAAAAATGATGGTCTAGACAAAGCTTCCAAGTCTGATGCTGCCAATGTGGATACGGTCAATTCCAAGCCAAGTCATGCATCCCTGCGAGGGGTCACATCATCCGCCACTGTTGATCCAAAGACACAAGTTTCCAAGAAGAAGAAAGCTGTACAGCTACAGACTGACAATGAAAGCGTTGGAGAGGACAAGCATGCCATGATCACAAACGACAAGAGCAAGAAGCAAAAAAAGAAGCAGAAAGTCGAAACGAACAACGCAGACAGCAACAATAGAAAGCACGATGTAGAGTTGGATGATTTGGTTGCTTCTGCCACTGACAAGGGCAAGGACGAGAGCGCCAACAGAAGAACAAAGACAAAGGAGAGTACTGGTACCAATGACAAAGAATCCAAGGCCAAGAAAGCCGCCGCGAAAGAAAAGTTTGTGGGTGCGGTGGAGCCACTATCTCAAACAACAATCACCTCTGATAGGGTGGAGCCTGGGACAGCGAAAACGACTATTAGCACGGAAGAAAGGATTGCCAAGGCTACTGCTCTCATAAATCGGGCCAGGCTCAGCAGGAGCTCTGCAAAAATGGGCAACTTGAAGGATTTTTTCAGCGCTAAAGAAACGTCAGAACTGGACAGCATTGACTCCTTGAAACCAGAAATTCCCGCCTCTTCCAAGAACAAGGGTTCGGTCAAATCGGTCACAACCAAAGCAGTGAAGTCCAGCACCTCCAAAACGAAGACAACAAAGGAAAGGATTGCAGCAGTTGAGGAAACATTGCAAGAGGGTCTGTTAGAACCAGATATTGGCCGCAAAAAGAAGAAGGAGGAAAAAGGCCAAGGAAACAAGAAGGGCAAGGAAAAAGAAATCATGGACACAGAGGAAGAGGATCCTGGACAGGAGCAGAACAAAGAGACAATGAAGAAGGCAGCAATGACCAGGACTAAGCAGGCCACTTTTGTAGAAGCAGCACAAAAGTCCAAAATGCGAGACCAGGAACAGGGCAACAAGAAGGAGCGAAAAGGCAAGGAAAACAAGAAACTCAATGAACGAGAAACCTTGGGCACAGAGGAGGAGGGTGCTGGCCAAGGGCGAATGAAGGCACTTTTAGAGAGGAACGACTCGATCAAGCCCCGACGTATTAAGCCCGTGATATACAAGGGCTGGAACAAGAGAGGAAAGCGCACGGACGAGACACAGCAGCGCAGGGAGATTTCATAATGAAAAGCAAGCAGACTGTCAATGTAATATTTGTCAAAGAAAAGGTTTGTGGCCATGTTGCAAGGGACTTCCAACCAGGAACAAAGGCTTCTGGTGTTGTGAACGTGAAAATGGTCGCACTAGACCGGTCAACTTGTTGAAACAAACGTCGGGGTCTGTTTGTCACGTCTGGACTCCCTATCGTCTTCTCCCTCAGCATTAGGGCAATAGGATGCAACAAACCTCCCAAAGGCAGACAAAAAAAATGTTATGTAAAAATTATACGCAGAATTGGTAGTATGCAAAGAAATTCAAAAACTTGCACCAGCAGCTGACTGGTGTAGATAGAGGACTGGCTCCCAAAACAAACGCAAACACAGCTCATGCAAAAAACATCCAAACCTTACAGCATAGCATGACACTGTCAGGGGTAGTCTCCTGCCACAAAATTTCGTGAGTGCAAAAACATCACGAAGAAGGCTGTGCGCAATCTGGAATGGAAGCATTCAAAAATGGAAAACTGCAAACCCTGGAAAAAGACATGGCGTCCACCAAAGTCGTTCTCTTTGACAAAGAGAGACTCTTCATGCCACAATTTCATCATGATGAGTTTTTTCGTGTCCTTCCAATTGCGCGAAAGTTATTGCTGTGTCGCGTGTCATTCCAATCGCCTCGTTGTGAAGATGATGATGGCCCCCTTCATCTCGCTTGCCTTCATTTGCAAGGGTTTCAGCGTTCCGTGCAAGCGTTTTGCAATTCAGGAAGAAGCTCAAAACCGAGCTTGCAGAAGCCAAAATCCCCATGAACAGGAAAGCTCTCTCGTATTCAAACCTAATAAAGAGCACCGAAAAGCAGGCTCCGCCCACGTTGCCTCCAGCGCCGACCCATCCAACAACGGACCCTTCACGACGCAACGAAAACCGAAAAAGGTCAGTGTGGAAGGGCTTTGAAAATCCAACATCCAATAATCACGGTGCCAAAACACTACGAGAACTTGCCTGTGAATCTTCTGTCAACGTAGGGGACCTGCAGTTGGCAGCGGACAAACAAGCAAGCAAGCAAACATTAGACAAATACCATAAGATCAAAAGCCACCACCAACAAGGCATTGCGGTTTGATTGCTGATACTTACAATACCAAACGTAGAACCCTCCGCACTTTGCACCATAAAAGACAAGAAGATCAGGGCAATAATGGAACCTGCTAGGGTGTCTGCAAACCCAAAAATAACCACACCAATTCCTTCCATAAAAAGGGTGACTGCTTGCCATGACACACGGCCTCGCATCCCGTACTTGGCGTTGAACAGGTCACTACCAAAACCTCCCAAACCACGGGCGAACAAATTCATGAACCCAAAGACTACACATCGAAAGAAACAACACTTCGCCGTAAGCAGATGACAATCGTGATCATGTTAACACAAACACGAAAGGGACGCTGCTTACCAGAGGCAATGGCTGCAGCTGACACGGTTGTTTGACCAAACTCATCTCGAAAATACAGAGCCGTCGCGTTCGTCATGGTCACCTCGACACCAAAGCAACATGCGTACTGAAGCAGCAGAAGCCACACATTGTAGTTTTGAGCCGCAGCACATAGAGAAGCCGAGGGACTGACAACCATAATCTCCTGCTGTCGCACGCGTTCTCTGTAGTCTCCTTTGGGGGAATCATCGCAATGGTAGGCGATAGTGTAGGCAGTAATCAGAGATACTAGAGCAGGCACGACGAACACAGTCCTCCATGCCATCTCAGAGCTGTTTGTCCCATCGCTCGGATCGTCAGTGTCTTCGTGACTAAAGAACAATTTAAAAAGAGGAAACAACGCCGAGCCCATAATAAGCTGCGTCACACCTCCTCCCTAGAAAGGCAGAAATCACGAGTTAGGAACTCAGTTCTTGTCACCATTGCCTACGATCACCGTCCGCACTCACCAAGTTGCCCCATCCAGCGACCAAAGCATTTGCCGTTCCTGCGACTTCACGGGTAAACATCTGCGAAGTCCAATACTGACAAGCCACAAAGGAACTCCCTGCGATACCAACAAAGCTGCGCACAGCGGACAAGCCCTGCGATGTTTCCACGAGCCCAGTCAAGGCGCATGGAATGGCGGAACTGGCCAAGATGAATGCCATACAGAGTCGACTTCCGTACTTATCACACAGCGGGCCCATCATAATACGCATGATAATGGTCCCGGCTGTCCCGCACAACGACGAGACCCAAATTTGTTCCTTTGTCAAGTTCAAGGTTTCCATGATTTCTCCTAGGAGCGGAGTGACAGCGAACCAACTGAAAAATGCGATAAAGAAGGAGAACCATGCAGCATGAAAAGCCCGCATGTGTGGTCGTTGCAGATTGCACAGGATAATCTCAGTTGCCTTGTCGTGTTGTCCACGGTCGACCCGGACGGAATACTCTCTGTATCTGGAGTTCGCCGACGCCGCGTACGGATCATCGCGTTCATGAGAAACATCGGAATAAGCACTCGATGATCGAATCGAGTCATCGACGCCGTAGGGCACAGGCCCACCGCGGGTTGACGTCGATCGAAAGGACAATCGTCGGCGTGGAGGATCTTCCGAGTTTTCGTCGTATTCTTTGTCCACCGTCATTCCTCCCATTTCGGCAGCGTTTACGTCCTGTTGTCGGTGTTGTATTTCAACCGCTTGTTGTTTCTGAACCATTTCCTGGACCAATTGAGATTCATTGCGTTTGTCTTTTCCCAGGATTTTTTCGGCGCCAAAGTATAAAAGTTCCTGAACATGGAATAGTGGTAGGAAGTATAGGGTGACGGACCTCCTGAATTTCTCTCTGTCGTTTGCTTTGATTGCCTTTTCAATGTCCTCCAATAGATATCCCGATCGCCACAGCATGTCGCGTCTTTGGAAGGAGTTTAGCAACATTCTACGAGCTGTACGCCTTCGTTTGTGTGACGCTTCGAAAAAATCGATTGGAATGACTTCATCGTCTCCGTGATTCCAGTCAAGACAAATGGGTACTCCATAGGAGCAGTAGGGGTTGTCACCAATGGTAATCTCATATTCACGAATACACACGTTCTTAAAGCGAACGCCACGAGATTTGGAAGAAATACCAGCCGCGGAGGAGCAAGTGGTACTGACAGTGTCTTCTCTCGTGTTCTTGCACTGTTTAGTTGGAATCGCTTGGAATCCATCCGTATTGTTGTCGTCTTCATCGTCATCAGTATCTCGTCGAAAGGCATTCAATCGATAAAACATGGGCGCTGTGGGTCCAGTGCTGCTGCTGCTCGCCACTTCCGTGTCGGCTAGTGATTCTTCCGCCGGTAGGTTGGCTGCATCGTCCCCATCGTCGCCTCGTGTATTATTGATCATGGGTTTCTCAGTACTGGGGGGATTGCTCGCCGCCACCATGGAGGAAGTGGACTCAATAGAAGCTGGTTCTGTGGTTTCGGTCATATCTCGCGATCGATTGTGGTTGTCCTTGTCGCTTTCTTCGGTTGTTGTATCTGCTGCGGTGGAAGGTACCTCACTACTGGTAGTGGACGCCATAGCAGCAGTCTCAACGCTCACCTGAGTCATGGTCAACTACTACTATCGACTTCTCAGCGTGACAATGGAACGCAAGGATTCGATTCGATTCTCTTCAGCGCGTTCTTTTGTTCTTGTGTTTTCTTCTACAAGTTGCCAGCTATCCTGGTCTCCTTCAGAAGATGACGCAAGTCCTCTGCAACCATGCAATGCAACAACCACAGTGGCGAACCGATAAATTGCCTGCGTCAATTGTCGCTGTGTTGCTGATGTATTGTCGTGGACGGTATACGCAAGTGCGGTTGTGATTTCCATTGTCGCTTTGCAATTGCTGTCCTGCGGCTCGAACGCTCGAACAGCCCAATTTGGAGTCGAGCAGGCCATGCCGTATTCTTGAGAGATGGGGTAAAACAAAAACTCTTCAACTTGCTGGCCCGGAATGAGATCTTTTGCTTGCCTCAGCATGACCTGCAGAAGGCCGTTGAACTCCCATTCCGAGACTACCACGAAGCAAGTGCACCCAGAAGTGGAGTGAGGCGCTACAAGTACATGTATTACTATAGTAAAGGCAAGCTGATACCATGCAAATATAGAGGCTTTGAGCGACTGACAGACCATTGTTTTTAAACATCATTGGCTCCCATCACACTGCAGCATTTACACAAGCAAACTATACAGCTTCCTGCAAGACTCTGACGACCCATGCAGTGGATATCAGGACCATACCTATACTTTTTAATTAGGGACAGGACAGGTTTTGCTGCTAAGATAAATGCACAGCTCTATGCATACTAGCTAGCTAGCAGGACAGGTCTTGTGAAAACCATCAAATAATTACCCAATATGCCTTCTAAAGGACCTCACAGAGAGAGCAATCGATTGGCTCTTTCGGAACACCACAGTCTGACGCGGCTGATAAATTAATGAAACCTTACTCAGAGTACGTTCAACCTCCGTTCTGAAAGAGAGAAGATTGGATGAGGGTAGCTGGCAGGAAACATTCATTAAATAAAAGAAGAAGTAAGGAAAGATACAATAAGAATGATAAAACAGCTTCGGTCACTTATGCGGAACAAGCCTAGTCAATCACAAATAATTCTCGTCCACGATCATCGTCATTGGCTGATCAACAAGATCTGGATCCCACCATCATTAATGTTCGGAGAGAGGTCCCCATCAATCCGTTCCTTTCATTATCATTCTCAACTTTGCGAGGTTGCCTTGATGTTGGTTAAACAGAGCAACTAGCTGCACCAGTTACTTGGTTCCGTTCCATATTCCATTTCATTCCTTTCTCGGCAGAGGACTTTGGATACCCTTGCAAGATCTGCTCTCATAATTTATTTATTTTGTGGACAGGCAAAGAGCAGCATTAGCATGTCAGCCCCTGATCAATCTCCGCTTGCAGGCAAAGACTGGTTGGTCCACAAGTTTGGTGGCACCAGTGTGGCCAGTGCGGAGTGTTTTCTGCGAGTGGTTCAGATTATTGAAGACTCTCTGGACAATACCAAGAACGTTGCCATCGTAGTATCGGCCATGGGCGGCAAACCCAAGACGACTGATTTGCTATTATCCACTGTGTCGGCCGCAGCCTCACGGGATGATGCTGCCGTTCAAGCAGCCATTCAGAAAATTCTGGACAAACACACGAGTTGCTTGGAAACTTTGTTTGGCAGCGAACTGCCCGCCGAATTGGAAAGATTGCTCAGTGTGGTCAAGAAAGATATTGATGACATTCTGGATATTCTAAAGACTGTGTCATTGATGAAATGGCAAGCTGCAAGGATCAGTGAATTAGTCAGTGGTTACGGAGAAGTTTGGTCCACACAAATATTGGCTGCCTTGCTGCAAATGAGAGCATCTGCCAAGACCAAAAATCAACAAGCACTTCCAACCAATGGCAACAATCATCAAGATGCTTATTTGCTACCTTCTACCATCCCCAACAAATCAGAATCTTTGTCCATGGATGCCGAAGATAGTGATGAATCTCCCGCCAATGATCAAAATGACCACAATGGAATTGACGCCACGAATGAGTTTTATTATGTCGATGCCCGACGAGTGATTATTGTTGATGAAGATGCCGTCCAAACTGGGGCCGTATGCTGGGATATTAGTCAAACCAAATTGCAAGACGTGTACCGAGAAGCCTGCGCCAAGGCACAAAATCCAAAGAGCAAGGTTCATTTGGTCATGACTGGCTACGTGGCATCCAATACAAATGGGGTAGCCACCACCTTGCAACGAGATGGATCCGATTATTCGGCGGCTATTCTGGGACGCTTGCTCGGCGCCGCACAAATCAATATATGGACCGATGTTGATGGTGAGAAGTCAAGGATGGCACATTGTATATATATTATATGTGCGGTCAGATCCAACAATCTCTAATATTGTCTCGTCGCCTACTTCATTTTATTTTGCGCTTGACAGGGTGTTTGTCGGCAGATCCTCGGCGAGTGCCAGGTGCCTATGTCATTCCGGATGTAAGTCATTTTTCCCGCATCTCTTCAACACGGCAAGACTTTCCTAATCTCATGCTGTCTTCACATTCTGTTTGCCCACATCTTAGGTATCCTATAATGAAGCAATGGAGCTGAGTTACTTTGGTGCCAAGGTTATTCACCCAAAAACAATGCAACCAGCAATTTCCTCCAACCCACAAATCCCGATTTTTATCCGAAACACGTTCAATCCAACCTTTCGGGGAACGAGAATCTTCACCGTGTCCACCACGGCTAGTGGGGACGGGGACAAGTGTGTGTGCGGTTTTAGCAGCATCGAGAATATTGCCTTGATCAACGTGGAAGGTACAGGAATGATGGGAGTCCCCGGTGTGGCCAATCGTCTCTTTGGAACCTTGGAAAAAATGCAGGTCAATGTCATTCTCATTTCACAGGCATCCTCGGAGCATTCCATCACATTTGCAACACGACAAGATCATGTAGGCACGGCCAAGGCAGCACTGGAAGAAGAGTTTCGGAGAGAGATTCATGCCAACCATATCACGGAGATCCAGGTGAAAGAGCCATGTAGCATTATTGCCGCTGTAGGCGATGGAATGTCCAATGTTGCCGGGGTGTCAGGGCGCTTCTTCTCGGCCCTCGGTCAAGCCAAAATCAATGTACTCGCCATTAGTCAGGGCTGCTCCGAACGAAACATTTCCGCCGTCGTCAAAACAGAAGAATCAACACGTGCCCTGCGAGCTATCCATGCCGCCTTTCGGCTCTCGCATACAACTGTTCGTGTGGGCATTGTTGGATTGGAGAACAATGAGATTGGAACCTCCCTGTTGAAGTTGTTACAAGCACAACGCGACAAGCTACGCAGTATTTTCGACGTTGATTTGCAAGTCGTTGCAGTGGTTCCCAACAGCACAGCCGACCGTATTGTTCGTTTGACTGTCGACAAGCCAGGCACGAACGATTCCATTACAAACATGGCCTACAATGATGCCATGAGTGGTGATGCTTCCAACATGGAAGATTCTGCTGTCTCCTTCAAGGGACAAACACACGAAATTGCAACTGTGGAAGCTGGTGGTTTGGAGTCTCTTTATGGTGTTCTTTTTCAAGAAGAGTGCACGCATCACGTTTGTTTTGACTGTACGAGTAACCCGCAAGTCGGTAAAATGCATGCCGCTTGGTTGCGCTCGGGTATTAACATTGTCACAGCCAACAACACGGGTCTATCGGGACCTAAGGAACAATTGGATGAGATTCGAGCGGCTGAGAAACTGTACGGCAAACTTTCCGCGCATTACCTTCGTGAAGTCACCGTGGGCGGAGCCTTGCCTGTGATCACGACTCTGCACAGTCTCCTCGACTCTGGCGACAGGATTAGAAGAATGGATGGAATTATGTCTGTGTCGATGTCCTTCATCATGTATCGAATATCTCCGCCACCTCGTGGTTCGGCATGTTACAAATTTGATGAAGAGTTTACCATGGGGGCATTTGGGGCCGACACGCACAGTAATGAACCCTGTCTCTTTAGCGAAGCCATCAAGGAGGCAGTGTCGCTTGGATTGATGGAAAAGGACCCTTCGCTTGATTTGAACAATGACTACACGGCAAGGAATCTAATGGTTCTGGCGCAGGAACTTGGGGTCGAACAGAATGTGTCTGCCGCGAGCATTCAGGAATCTAGCGAGAAGTTGTTGGAAGTGTGCATGCCAGACGGTGCTAAGATTGACTACCAAGACATTTCATCTGGGGCGATGGACGAGGCAATAAAAAAGAGAGTGGACGCCGCTCGAGAGAGGGGCTGCGTGCTTCGGCACATCTCTAGTGTCAACGTTCGGGACCGAGGGATTTCGATCAGGATTGTGGAAGTACCCGACACCCATGTGTTTGCGTTGACGCCGCCTTCCTGCGAAACAGTCAGGTTCTTTACTCACAGGCACGAGACATATCCTCTGGTCATCCAAGGTCCGTCGGCAGGAGCCGATTCGACCGCCAGCGCCTTACTAGCAGAGTTATTACATCTAATGAAAGAGAAAGTGGGCCCAAGGAGGGTTACTCTGTCAAGAAGAGGCAGTGCAACTCTCTTGTCGAATGAGAGCTTGAAGGGACTAGAAGAGTAAAATGGAAAAGAGTGACATTGAGGTCCCCCCAAAAGGATACTTCGCTTGCCTTTTGAAATAATTACGGCTATAGCAAACCCGAATTAGCCACGCAAGCTCCTGGTCATTTCTTTTTTCCTGGTTCATTTTTAGTAGAGCAATAATGGTACGACTGTACCGACGGTAGGTCTCTGCTTTGCTACATTGGGTCAGGTACCGGTATGCTTGTACAACGTACAACCTGCCTTTCCTTCCTCTACCGTACGCAAATGCCGCGGCTGCTGGCTTCGGCCAGAAGCTCTACCACTGGATGGGAGTACTATTGAACATATCATCTAGCTAGATAGTACCCGAATCGATAGAGGCACTCTCGCTTATCACTGTATCTCTGGATCAAGCATGCCATAGTGGGGTTCGTCTTCACTCGCGTTTCCGAGAGCTCCCTCGCAAACCAGTTTTTGAGAGCTCAATTTAACTCCCGCACCTGTAAGTTCAGGACCTGCATCCGTGCAGGAATGTGGAAACGCCCCGCGTGCCACCACCGATAATTCCCGTTTGACCGTTGCTTTTCTTTACGTTGTCAAGAGAGGGAACAAAAGAGAGAGCACAAAATATGTGTGTCAATAGCCAAATTTGTGGAAGGAGTGCCTCTGGTGATGTACCATCGTGGTGCCTCCTTCCACTCAAGCACATGCTCTGCTTGAAAGAGGCTGCTTCTAACAGCAACAACAGCCGCAGACAAGTAACTCTTCATCGACAAACAAGAGCTGCTTTCAAGCTGTTAGATAAGCTGTTCGTTACGATTGGGGAAGAAGAGAGGAATAGGCCATGGTCTTCGGGAAGAGATTCAGCTTCAAGAGGAAGTCAAAGGAGGGAAAGAAAGCCCAACAGTCCACCCCTAAAGCTGCTCCTTTGAAGCCTGTCTATTATGAAGAAGCTGTTGATTCGGACGCTCAATCTTCGGACGTAGAATTTATTGAGGACGATTCCCAGTACGTCCCGCCTGAACGAGGAAAATACCAAGCGACCTCCAAGCTAGAAGAAAGTACTTTCACTGACGTAGAGCTGCCGCTTGCCGTCGTCGTACCCTCCAAGGATCTTGACGACGATGACAACTCAATCTTATCACAGGATGGGGTCTTTAACAAAGTTTTTCGGCCAAGGGCAGAAAAGTCGTCCAAACCCCGGCTTTCATTGGCAACATCGACAACCTCGGACGAGCATTTGACAGCAGCAACAGCGTCCGCTTCTGAACAAACCTTTTCTGAAGCGGGAAGTCTATCGATAGCATCCGAGAAGTTTGAGCAAAAGGAGAGAAGGAAGCTTGCTCGGTGGAAAGAAGCAATGGATGCAGAAATCTGCAGAGTGGGAATGGAGCACCCCAAGGCAGCAGCCCTTTTGCTGGAATTGGGATCGACACACTTACAGTGCGAGGTAGGTTGCTGATCCTTGAAAACTCCAAAAGCCTACCGACGTTGTTGACTAACCAACGCATTTTTCGCGTGTTGCAGCACTTTGAAGAGGCAAGAAACTACTTCACTGAAGCGGTCGCAGTGTCAGAAAGTATTTTTGGGGCCTCGGACTTGAGACTAGCAAAAGCCTTCGAGTTATTAGGAGCTGCAGAGTATACCGTCAGCAAACAAGACAAGGAAATGCTTCATCACTCCTTGTCCTGCCTTGAAAAGGCTTACCTGGTCCGCTACGAACAGCAAGGACCCGAACACGTGGATACTGTCTCCACTCTGAGCAGGATCGGTCGTGTCCAAACAAAATTGAAGAACTATGAAGATGCCAGAGTTTGCCACTACGAGGTGCTCAAAATCAGAGAGGCAATCTTTGGAAGTAACCACCCATGTTGCGCAGTTTCGGCCCGTGCCTTGGCACTGGTATATGTCAAGCTAAGGCAGGCACAATCCGCAAAATTCTACTTCAAGTTTGCCCTGAAAATATATCAAGACAACGGGTTGGAACATCATAGGTTTGCCAGCGCAATACGCAAGGACATGCATGACCTGAAGATTGTGAAGAAAGCACGTGTTGAAGTATAAAAGTTGTTCCGAAACTTATCCGAAGCCGGTTTCACTATGGCAAATGTTTATCAGATATAGATAGGATAGCAGACGCACGTTATTAGCGAACTTGTCAATCCATGTATTTTCTTGGTGCTGCGATTGAGCGCTTTTGGCACTGACGAGATGTATTGGGCAAGAGCCCGACAACAGTGATTTGCCACTTCATAAATACGATAGCCAACTACGGTGGACCGGATGTTGCACATGAACCGGTTCAGGCCAGGCCCTGAAATTTGCGGTATCGTCCGGCGGGAACAGTGCTCTTCAGAGCGAGAGATCGCATGAAGGGTAGTGGCAGCGGTACCGTAAGTAGTGGGAAGCACATACTGACACTGTGCAACTACTGTTGCAGAAACGTAGTACCGCTTCAGCGAAAGAGATCGAGTTCGAAAGATTGAACCACCAGAAAAGCCCAAATTTGGCACCCACCCTCTTTTTTTGGCCAAAGGCTCTTCTCTGCTTCCTTCACCACCAACTTAATTCATTTGGAGACCATGTCTTCAGCTTCTGCGAAGGGAAGCATCTTGGTTACATATTGGTGCCTCTGCTTTCAGTGCTTGCATTGTTTGGCTCTCGTATCAGCTTTGGAAAATGACAGAATCCCACCAGCACCGCCGGGCTTGAGTGGATTGTGTTCGAGAGGCAATCTCAGTACCTTGGAAGGATTGGCACAGTGCGACTTGGCCTGCGCTTTTGCTGACTGCTGCTGGAGGACATCAAGCCCGGCTATCACATCTTGTAATGCGAGCAATCCTCTTTGTGATGACTATCTGGTGTGCAGCATTTTGGATCCAGCAAACGCCACAATAACCCACAGCCCGGTTCCCTGGGCACCAATTACTTTGAATGATGATTGCTTGCGCAACGGTGAAAATCTGACTGCCTGTGAGGATGCATGTCGTCTTGCTGAGTGCTGCTGGAAGACGGGGACATGCCTTCGCGAACAGACCGAGGTTTGCAATGATTATGTATCGTGTGCGGTCCTACTGGGACAAGACTCCCAAGCCCCTACCAATCATTCTGCTGACCCATCAATTCCCATTGCGCCCGAAGCCTTGGAAGACTATTGCACTGTGGGAGCCATTGAAGGAGATATTGGTTCAAGTGGGGTGTCCCGTTGCGAAGACTTTTGTGCCCGTGCCGAATGTTGCTGGAAGACGGACAGCTGTTTGGCAAGTCAAGCAGTAAAGTGCCAGGGATACGTATTCTGTGGAATACTATCACTGAATGAAACAACCAGCTCGCCACCGTTGCCTGAAGCCGCGTCCTACTTGGCAGATGTATGTGCACCACATATTGTCGCCAACGTCGAAGGTGCTGTTCTTTGTGCGGATGCGTGCCGACGAGGCGAGTGTTGCTGGAAGACGATGACGTGCCTGGGAGTTCATGCAGAGCAATGCCCTGGTTATGAACCCTGCAAAGCTCTTTCTGAGTCTGACAACGACGTCGGAGGAATGCTACCGGTACCAACCAACCAGCCGTCCAGCACAGGAGACGTTGCAGACTACACAGAAGCATTGATCAATGATGCTTGCCTGAACCACGACAACAGTGTAGTCAATGTGTGTTCTAGAGTTTGCGAGGGCAGCGAATGTTGCTTTCACCCCGACAATCTCGATGGAACGTACTGTGGTGATTTTCCGTGCTACAAGTACAGTGCCTGTTTGGTACTTTACCCACTCGCCGATGATGCAGTCAACCAGGCTTGCACCAGTGATAATCTATCCGACTGCGCCCGAGTCTGTGGAACCTCAACATGTTGCTTTACGCAAGACTCTGAAAAAGTTTGTGCAGTGACGAATCCTGGCATTGTCTGCAGCTTGTTTGCAGCATGCGGACGCCTGTATGTCTCTCCGTAGCTACACGGTAATTTGTCAACATATTCTAGCTTGATCCACGGTAAATGCGTTTGCAGATGTTTTGCTACATGTACAAATCACACGATGGCAATGCGCCCATCTTAATTAATAATCTAATCTTACGGAAGGGTTGGTCGTAGGATAGCTGATGCCAAGAATCGACTTGACGAGCTGACACTTTTTGGGTCTCTATTTCTTGGTATCTTTTTCAATGATTTCTGCTTCAATGATATTGTCATCGTCATCTCCAGCAAAGTAGCTTTTGTTGGTAGATCGGTGGTTTTTGCCGATTGCGTTTTTTCGTTTGGCCAGACTGACATGAATTTGCCGTCCATCGACTTGTAGGAGTAATTGCGAAATTCCGTTTTCGTTTGCCTGTGCTTGAGCCACCCCTGATGATCGGCTCCCCTCGACTGGGAATCCCAAGATAATATTGACTGTCTTTTGTCCATTAATAATACTGGTGCTCGAGCTCTGCGAAAAGGGCGAGCCAACTCGAATAGGCTCTCCCAGAGCTTGACAAGCCACATCATCTCCCAGAATATAGCCACGAGAATCTTCCAGCACGCTTTCGATTGTGCGCTGCTGTTCAGCCACGGATTCCGATAGATCCGAAGCTACCCGGGATAGCAAAGGGGCAACCATGCTACCCATCATCCGAACAGGGAGTGGAGCACCTTTCAACATCTCTTTGATGCCTCCCTTCACATTGTCTCTCGCTTGCTGTCGGACCAGCTCTGCTTTCTTTTCTTCTTCGCTCTGAAACCACTTCTTGGGCAGAAGAGTCTTGGCCACCTTTTTCAAAATTCCATCGTCTTTTTTAGGAGAAGAGTAGAGCCGAGTTTGCCTGGAATGCCGAAGGACCAGCAGATTGTTTTGACTGGGCGAATAACGATCAAAATCGCCATTTTTAATGGGCCTTGGAAGATGATGGTATGGTCGAACGACGGAGAAAGCGTCCACTCTAGCGGGAAGCGATGTGGAGAGAGCTGCTGCCGCCGTCAGGAACACACGGCCCAATCGATGAGACGAGTCGAGGATACCCTTACTATTGGTGCCTAAGTGAGCCATTCTCAGCATTGTTGATTGCTTAGGTTTTCGTCAAGTCTACTAGTAGCTAGCCTGATACTTCTTATTTTTGCCATATTCCCAATTGAGTGGTCACAGCGGCTCTGGGTGGACACCAAAGATCCGAAGAAGAGAGAGAGATCTCTCAAGAAGACCGACGAAGATTCGCCGCCTTGAAGGTGTCAAAAGCAGGGTTGAAGTCAGCTGTTAAAGATAACCAGCAAGGCTGTTTGAAATTTCGCGCTTGCCAGATTGGCATCTCTTTTACTACCGTACTTTTACGGTACATCATGTTCAGCCGTACAACACCGGAGAATGAAGCTCACAGGCTTATAGCGGAATGAAGCTCACAGGAGCTCAATGCGACCGTACTGGCAGCCCGGATGACCACAACTGTACTGTACAAATGAGTGATTTCAATATTTTAGAAGCCAAACCGTCGCATCCATATCTATCCATAAAAGTGAATCAAACTTCCCAACGAGCAAGGCACCAGTAATTCTCGGTGCTCATGCCATTCGCTGGGTATTTGCAGTACAATGTGCTTTCCCCCTGTTTCTCTACTCTAACCAATGTGACTCTCCCAGTTAGTTGTGGATTGATTTGATTTTAAAAGTGCTTCAATGTGTTCCAAATACCAGTGACCAGACATTCATCGCTCGAATCATTCTTCCTCTTTGATGACTGGGATTTTGTTGATGAGTGAAATGTTGTATGCACTGTACTTTTCTTCATCCTCTTCGTTAGAGTCGGAGAGTCTCTTTTCGACATCTAAGAATGGGGGCAAGTCGACGTTTGGTTCCGTACTTGCTTCCGTGGCCTCAACTTGTGCATGCAAAATACAAATGTCACTGACAGGTTGTTGGTAAATCTGCAACGGCAACATCCCAAACAGCAGGGCATGAAAAGGTTCCATGATGAGAGACGCCTCAAAATCTCGGCAACCAAGACAGTTAGTTGGCCTCTGAACTTACATGAATGGTGAAACTTTGCAATTTGTACAAGAAACTGATTCGTTTTTGCAGGACAATGTGCCGACAAACATCTCGCGTCAGATAAGCGGAACTGTACTCTCGAGCCGTGATGATGCGTTTTTCTTCTATTGTGTCTCCCGACGGTGTTCTTGTCACCGTTGTAAGCTGATAAACAAAACCTAGTTGTTTCTTTCCCGTTGGATCAAGGTTTGTGCGTTTTCGAATAAAGCTGTAGGTATCATCATCGCCATCATTCGTTGTCAAGTAAACTTTTTCCACCGAGAAAATGTGATAATCGATATCTTCTGGGAAATCTTGGGTTTTGGGTGGTGTTCTGAGTACAAACTTGGCACTGTTCCTTTTGAGATTGGATGGCAACCCTACCAATTTTGCAATGACATCTACGAGTCGCTCGAGTTTCCGTTCAAAGTCGGTTGAATTGTCGAATACGTACAAATGGGAATGACCGACCCACGCCTTTTGTGTTTTGCGATCCATCATGCGCGCTGCTTCGGCGTCTTCGGTTCTAGCTTGATTGTTTTCTAGCGTGTAATGTGGTTCGGCTCCATCGGCTGCCGACACCATGTGGAAGACAGCATTGTATCGATTGTCGCGAATTTCCGTTTCGGTGGTCCCTCGATCTTTTAACAGAGCATGCCAGTCCTTTCGTTCCATGTAGGCAGCTCCGTCCATAGTCCCTCGATCACACATCATGACGGCTGGACGTCCGCGAGCTCGCAAAATGCGTTCGACGCCATCCTCCAATCCCATTTGAACATCCATCACAGTGTGCTGAATGACTACGTCCATCCCTTGTGTGGCAAAAAAATCTCCCGACATGCCATTGGACGCCAAAATGGTAAAGGCCTCGGCCACATTGACTACTTCAAAGCCTACCAAGAAAGAGAGAGAAAACGATCAGACACCATCCAGAGACGAAAAGTGGAATCCATAAGTTCTTTGTGTTCACAAACCTCTCTCTTTCAAAAAGTAATAAACTCGAGCCAAACCAGTTGTCTTTCCTCCACAAGGACCTCCCGTGAGAACAAACTTGTAAAAGGGAACCTGATGTGAATTCTGGAGGTTACGGTCGGCTTCGGAGAGAGGTCGATCTTCCGGGACATCCACGCCATCTCCTTCTTCCTTATCTTCGTTGTCGGGAAGCTGAAAGGACCAACTTCGGGCCGGTGTGCTACGTTCCTTTTCCTCACTCATTGTTACTAACTAATGTTGGTTTTGTTGGGTCTGTTTCGGTTGCTTCTACTCTAGCTAGTAGTAGGCTACGAGTCGCTATTGCATGGCATCAGTCAAGCAAAGTTTGTGGTTGACGAGCCAGAAAAACTTAGGCGCTGCAACAAAAATATGCCCACGTCAGAGAAAGATCTTTGGATCTTTCACTAGCTAGAGTAGCCCTGCAGGCTTACCAGCACCGTACTCCAAGATCAAAACAAGTTTTTGATTGTTGGGACATTCAAAGGAACAGCATCGAAAATAGCATCCTATGGCAAGGCAACCCCATCAGCACTGTCAAGACCTTCGGGACACGACACTGCAGCCTATGCAACAGGGAGCGACTCGAGATACTGAAACGATCCAGAGAATCGCCAGAAAACCTGATCAACTCCAGCAACGAAATATACGGAGCATGCGGACATAAACCTCGATTTCATAAGTACCACAATAGCCCAAGCACTGATGATTCCCAAGGGGGATGAAAAAGTCAAACAACCGAAAAGTTACCACAGAGTAAAGCCTGTGTTTTGGCGATTCGGCAGTTTGTGCTGGTCAAGAGTAAAACTACTTAATTCAGTCACTTTTTGGTAAAATCGTATGATGTTGCAAGATGAGCCGGTACCTGGTACGGTATGTACTCCCAGTACCGGTACCGTACCGGTACGGTACCAGTATGCATTAGTTATCTTTGAGCAGCCAATAATAATGTACAGTGGCGTAGTTAGCCCCATTCAACATTGTTTGTACAGTACGTAGTGCCGAAATTTTGGTTCTTGTTGTCTCATTTCTATGCGCATGCATGGCTTGCAATTTCTCGTGTATTTTGTGTACTGTACCGTATCCTAACAGGCTTCCTCAGGTTTCTCTTCTGTATCCGGTACAATTGTGACTGGATCACACTCCGCCATAGCTTTGGCAGCAGCCCCTTCCCCACCCTCCACATCAGAAGATTTAGTATGATGTCGTAGATTTCCATCAGATTCACAATTCGAAACATCGTCATCAACGACGCTCAAGATGACAGGCTCTCGTCGACGGTAGAGTCGTAATCCATCTTGTTGTCCCTCTTCTAACTCGTCATTGCTCGTTGTCTCATCGGTGATGTCAAAGGCTGGTACAGCACCTTCTGCGATGGAGCTTGCCGCGAGTGGAAGTCGTTCCACCTGTTTCTGTCGTGATGAATCATTCAATGCACGACGCTGTCTCATTATTGTACCAGATGCCGCCGTTTGTCCCTCGTTGGGATCCTTCACCCGAAAGAATCGACTTCGAAGAGACGATTGGAGATCGACAGGACTCCTCCTCGCGGGCGATCGATCCATCCCGGTAGTAGACAACCTCCTAGCACTACTAGTGACCGATGATCGTTGGATGGCATCCTTCATTGTAAACATTTGCGATTCTTTACTCATGGACAAGAATTCTCTCACATAGAGCATCTTCGGAAGAAAAATCACCGACAAGGTTACCATGCACACGACAAATATCGTGGTAACTAGAATCAGGTAGTACGCTTCCGGGTTGTCACGAATCATGTACAAGATCGGAACGCCCATCACAATGGCTTGCAGTAAACTCGCCATACAGGCAGCAATGTACTTGGACTCTGCAAATTCACTCTCGATGAATCTCGCCTCGTAGGCTTGCCAGTTGGCAATGGCCAACAGGATGAGGTTGATAACGAACAGGGGCACAATGAATCTTGCAACGTTGTTGGATTGACACGAACCGTAGGTACTCAATTCACGGTTCCATCCATCGGTCCCCAGATGGGCCTGCCGTGTGTACGTCAATGGATCCAGGATTGTCCAACATATCAAAACAACCAAGTTCAGACCGAGCACGAGCATACTCGGCGTCAGGGCCTGACGGGCCGTGACTTGCACTCGTGTGAACGTCTGCGATCGAAAGATCTTGTTGATTCTCCATGTCTTACTGAATAGCGAGGCAAATACTAAACCAAAAAACATTTGTAAGAGTGCGCATTGGTAGTGAACCATCCAATTCCTATTACTTGAGACAATAGCAGTTGACATACCTATCGAAAAGCCCATCAAAGCACACCATGGCACCTAACCCCCAGAAACAGGCAACAATTTAAGATCAGTGGGTCGAAGCAAAAGCAGCCATAGTTGAGTTTCCAAATAGTGGCCCGAACTCACCGACATGCAAATGGCAACCCGTTTCGTTTCATCTTGGTTGGCTGTGATCGAAAGATCTAAATTCTCACGATAGTCGTATTGGTGCCCACCATCGTCAAACGACAACGGGATGATGGTACTGGACAAAATCAAGATCCCCACGGCTACCATGTACAAAAAGAAGGGTTGACTGGCAATGACCACCCGTACTTTCCTGTTGGCAAAAGTCCATCCACATGCCCCCAACGACGCCGTTACGGCGATTGCACAAAAGGTATATCCCATGATCCGCAGCTGATCGATTCGACCATCGTCCACGACCAATCCCGGCAGTACCAACGGGACCTTCAAGTGGACTAATAAATTGGTCCCAATAACATCGGACTCGAGGGTTTCGCCTTGTACGAGTTGGTGTAGTGCTTTCATGGACAATAACGCCATTTCGAATGGTAACTAGAGAATAGAAAGAGGAGGGAGGACAAGTGAAAGGAGATGGAACAGACATTGTGAGTGTGTTGCTCTGTCTGTGGGGTAGCCACGACTTGCTCATTGATTATACCGGTACTACTACATGTATAGTAACTCACCTGTCCGACTAATCCATCCACGTACCGATGCGCCAACAAAGTCAGTTGAAAATCTAAATCATCGGCATTGACCAATGTGATGTTGGCGTGTCGTCGTCGAAACTCTTTCCATCGTCTCCCGTCGCCCATAGGACCAACTTGGACGGGAACAATCGCCGTAACGTTTTGTTGGGCAAAGAATTCCATTTGTGCGAAAGCGGCATCCATATCGGTTGCGTTATACGCGAAGGGACTCCCCTCCACCTCGATCCATGTTCCATCCCCATGATTGCGGTTCGTTAGGGTGTGTCGCAATCCCACCATTCGTTCCGCTAGATTGGGTGCGTCGTGAAAACTCCCCAAAACTCCGAAGCTACCACCGTTGGGATGCAATTGAATCAAGGTTTTGGCCAACTGTTCTCCAAAAAAGGTATTGTCGGTACCTATATAAGCGATTCGATCCGATTGGGGATCGTCGCTATCAAACGTAACGACCGGAATGTTATAGGAGTCCATAGCCATATGGATGGTCTCGCGCATCACATCGGGCAATCCCACCGATATGGCAATCCCGTCAATGGTATCATTGAAAATCAAGTTGCGGACGATCCGTTCCTGTTCGTATCCATCGGGTGAATCCATGGGGCCAACGTACACGCATTCCGTATCACCCAACTCAGAGGCGGCCACCAAACAACCCTCGTGGGCCGCCTCGAAAAAGGGATGAGTCGCCCATTTGGCGACCAATGCGAATCGATATTTCTTCACTTCTTCTCCTTCTCCCAATGATGATGATGATGATGATGATGCTGATGCTGTTATCATTCTTGTCGGTAGTAGTACAAGCAGCAATACTACATGTCGCAAAACTTGTACCACACCGTTCACACGTGTGGTGGTGCGTCGCAGGTTTGTCATCCTTAACGATTTTATGGTACCGGAAGAAGGCTACAGTATCCCAATTCTAACACCGACCACAAAAGCAACAACACCAGGGATCTTAGGTCTGTTGTTGTTGAGGGAAAGAAAGGTGAGGGCTGGATTCGATTCGATTCCAATAATGTATGCAACCTGAAAAAGGCTACGGGTACCGGTACCATCGTAAAGAGCTACCAGTACTAGCTAGTACTACCGGTACCGTACGGTGCAGAGTATCTATCTATTGAATATCTATCTATTCACAGCGTTCCCCACGTCGCGTGAGTGCAAGGGTCACGTCGTCACAAAGTTTTACTGGAACAAGAAGTTCCAAAAAAGCATTAACAGGGATAAGGGATTCTATATTCTATGAATTTCTATCTACTTTTAATAGCTGTGCTCTTATCAATCGGACTCACCCCTCCAAATCTACCGAAAGCTAAGTTGTTGACATGAGGTGCCTTCCTAACCAAACTCCATGTGTGTCCTCCGTGCATACGCGAAACACATTTATTTTCATCGATTTATTTAGGCGTACGTATCAAGATTTCATTCCTATCCATGTGACACACATACGCGGTACGCGAAAGAAACACCACCGCAAATCCCCAACTCTAACGAAAATCACCGAATGATCCGATTCGATTCAGTAATTCGAATCGAATCATCGAATCGAATCAGCCGGGATAAACAGCATCGTTCGATCGAAGCTACTAGCTAGCTAGTAGTACTACTACCTCTCGCTTTTCGATTTTCGAGCGATTGACCTTTTCGATTTTCGAAACCCGCTAGAGTTGGGGATTTGTGACCGTGATTTGTGACCGTGACTGAGTTCGGCTTACTCGAGCGTTTTGATTGGTCCTACGCGAATTCTTTTTTCTCATTAATTTTGGTACGGCGAATTGAGAATGCAAAATTGCAGATACGCCGTACCAAAATTAATGAGAAAAAAGAGGGAAAGCCAGCCGACTTTAACAGTTATCTTGATTTCGCGTATGCACGGAGGAATAAAGAGGTCAAAATGACTGGTTAGGAACGATCCTGAGCCGCTGTCTCAGCCTCAGAAAGCTTCTACTCAGTACGGAGTAGAGAGCCCCTGAAACGCACGGGGTTGTATTATACGTATAACATTTTCACTATGTATTCTACCGATCATACGTATTACACATATAACATTTTTAATATGTATTAGACAAGTCATACGTACAACACAGATAACACAAGTGGAACAATATTATACGTATTACATGTATTATGTGTTGTACGTATTTTACGTATAATACATAGCGACGAATTTTTGCTAAGTTTTTTTGCCAGGTGTTTTCTTAGCAAGGTGTTTTGCCAGGTGTTTGGGAGGTAGAGAGGAAGATGCACTGTTGCAGGCCATAATACCTGACAGCTTATCAAGTAAAATGGACTCTTACCTATCTGAACTCTCCCATGTTGCTAGATACAATATCAATGATGAAGAATGGACTCCTGCTTCAATCATTGTGAATGTAGCAACCTCACTAACTGATGATACACCAAAGGAGATAAACATTATGGATACTCTGGGGTTCGATAATTATCGAATGGAGAAAACGACGGTGTATGGCTACCTTCGATGTATCAATCTTGTGATTCGGCGCATATTAAAGAAGTTTTGATGCCATACTTTGTACTTTCTTGCAAGACTGCTGGATTCCGTCATCAAAAACAAGGGATTCGATAAGAGGCGGAATCACATTACCATATGTTGTCCAAGGAGTCGTTTTTACAAACAAAGGTCCCAAAAGGAGAGCAACAAAACACCCAGACTCAGCTTCCTGTTGAGGGGAGGGTGTCAAATGTCCATTCTCTTTCAATGTTCTATATAGCCAGGAACACAGACGATGGTATCTACCCAAGTTCCAGACAGGCAACAAGCTTCATCGTGGGCACGTACAACTGGAAGAGGCACAAGTGAAAGTGTAAGTACTCATCTTGGCACAGAAGCGTTACACTAGCGGAACAATGCCTAAAGAACCATCTCTCGCCAAGTGCAAGTGTTGTTAAGACTTTACTTTATGAACGAACAGGCTCATCTCTAACTTCAAAACAAATCGAATCTCTAAGGAAGAGTCTGCATCAAGGAGTGGTCTTGTCTTTGGTGAAGCCAGACGGTACCATCTCTCAAGTATCACATCAGGAGGCGACAGCAGCAGATAGGCTACTTGCCAGATTGCAATCCGATCCAACAAAATCGTTCGTTGTTCTTTTTGCCTCATTTGACTCCGGTCTTCTTCGAATCAGACAATTTGAGTGGGAGATGATCGTGTCTTGGCTATGGAAATTTTCCCGATATCAGACAAGAGAAGAAGCAGATTTGTCTCAGCAGTTGCTCATGCACTTGCAATACACGGCTCTTAGCCAATGCAATACACGACTCTTAGCCTTGTTCGCGACTCGATCCTAGATAGGGTCTGAGTTCGACTCATGACGTAGTCCTTCGCGAATAGTCATTGGAGACAGAATTCTCAATGACCGCTCTAGTCATACTAGGTTGATGATGAAACATCGCTCTAGATATTTAGCCAGCGTGGAGTACTTCCACGCTACTAGATAAATGCTAGACGAATCTTCCACGCGTTCCGTTTTTGGATCGTGGAGCGAGTAGGATTGCTACCGCAACCTACTCTATCTCACTCTACAGTCTCCCGCGGGAGTTCAGATCTACGATCCTTTGATTGTGGATCACTCTCGTTGATTAGTTTTCATAGCTTTCTAATCCTCTCATAACTTTCATTCTCTCAAACTCAAAACACTCGAAAGATCTTTACACTAGCTTTTAGCGTAGTGCAAACTACCTTGACGAAGACGAGGATCTCCACAGGGGAAGATTGGGACAAGAACTGATAGGAAAGCTGAAGGTGTTCCTGGTAGAGTCTTTCTTCCTAAAAAAGGACTTATTTTTTGGATACCAGCCACCTACAATCTAAAGCACATTTTGGACAAATCACAAGTACGATAAGTGAAGTTGAGAATGCAGCAATGAAAGGGGATTCAATGGGTCCAAAGCCTTACCACGACATCGACTTGTCACACCAAAGTATCGAGAAACGTGAAGCCAGAAGAAACCGTGAAAAGGAAATGGCCGCTGCCCATAATCTGACCTCAACACATACTGACATTGCAGAAAGGGAGTTACATTGCCAAGGTTTGCTCAAAGAGGCTAGCAGCAAGCTGATTCGGCAGTGGCAGGCCAGAGACAATTACAGTGCCTATAGACACTCAGCAGAAAGGTTCTTTGTGAGACTCAATGTCAAAGACTCAATGACCGAGGAAAATCAACAACAAAGTCACCAACAGAATGTAGTTGCTCGTCGAAACTACGTCATCCCTGTCTTTGAAAAGACAAGGCAGGTAACCGTGGTGGTATCGGAAGGAAGCAAGTTCCTGGTTTGTTCTTGTGGACACTGGACCGGCTACTCCATTGCCTGTCGCCATATCTACAAAGTCATGGAGAGGAAACCAGTTGAAACTGATGCCAAAATCAGAAACTTCAAACTGTATCGAATGTATGTGGGTGACAAGACAAAACAGGAAATGAGTGAAAGACTCGAAAGACTGAGGGATCATCCAAGTCAAAAGATTGGTGTCCTACTTACCGACGATTTACCCAATCATGTAAGCTGGAAAGAAGTTGGAAAAGGCGATGCTCCCTTGGAATTCTTCCTCGAGACACTGGACAAAATCAAGTTGAGGACACCATCGTACTGGAAGATAATCTAGTAACTGCCCTTCTTCTTTCCCCTTTTCGCTCTCTTCACCCGCCTTGATACGCTGCCTTCATCGTCCTCAGAGGTAGATTCTGCTGAGGCTGCTGGTGCTGCAGCGGCTGCTGGAGCTGGAGCAGATGCTGGAACTGCGGAACCCAAAGCCCTGAGACTTTCAACGTGTGTCCTGTGCTCAGGATTGTTGGGGTCCAGTCCAAGATAAGTGTAGGTGCTGGCTTCGGCCATCACAGCTTCTTCCCTTTCCCTCTGACGTCGTTGTGCTTCGACTTCTGCAGCTATCTCTTCAGCAACATTTTGTGCGATATTATCATATCGCCTTTCACAAATGTCCTTTCTCGCAGACCTTCCACCTCCCACCAATCCATCTTCGCCTGGAGCTCTAGCATGATTGTACATGCTTGGACCAAGCTTTCGGACTTTGAAGGAGTTAGCTTTTGAGGCATTACTCTGTGCAACACCGGGCTCAAAGCATTCGTGACAAAATGCCGACAGTCCAGGATGGTAGATAGGATGCTGGGTGATAGATCCATCTTCGTTTCGGCGCTTCGCGGTCATCGGAATGGCTTGTTGAATACATGAAACAAAGTTCCGGGGAGTGATATCTTCAGGGAAGAAGGGACAGGATTGTCAGGGCCAAAGGGAATCTCCTCCTCAGATTCCTCAGCCTTCGTCTCTTCTGCATCATTCTCGTTTGCCCCGTGATCGTCTTGCGGACCAGATTCATCGTCAGAATCCACCATGATGCCTAAACGAAAATACTAAACAAGAAAACAAAAATAGTGAGACAACGAACACGGGTAATACGTATAATACAGGTGATACGTATAACACGGGTGATATGTATAATACATGTTACACCTGTTACACGTATAACACGGGTGATACATATAATACACGTTACATGCATAACACGTTTTACATGCATAACACGTGTTACACGCGTAACATGCATAACACGTGTTGCGCGCTGACTGAGGTACTTACATGGGTTCAGTACTGGTCCCTACAGAAAGTGGTTGACAATGGAAGTGGTTGACAATGGTAGAATTCAAGGCCAGATCTTCCACAGGCTTTGTCAGTGAGCCTTCAGAAGTATATGAATGCAAAGAGAATGGTCCTGAAGGCTGTACAGGGCCTGAGGAAGAGAGTGGAGGCAGAAAAATGGAGAATGAGTTGAATGAAGAGAAATCATTCTATCTTTCCACAGGAACAGTCTTCTTGGCTTCAACAAAGCCATACCACATTGCCTACTTACCCACAATGATGGTGCTATCTTCAAATAACAAGAGAAACCTTTGTATCCTTCAAACAAACAAGAGAAGAGAGGTTGTTGTCATGGTGGATGGTGGTTCTTTGTGGTGGAGATTGGAGTTGGTGGAGATTGGTCAAGTCAAGTCATTTTGCGAAACTCGAACGGTCACGGTGGCTGGCTGGCGTGCGTGTTATACGTGTTATACGAGTGATACGAGTGATACGAGTGATACGAGTGATACGAGTAACATCGCGTGCGTTTCAGGGTCTCTCATTTTATATTTTAGTACCCTCTAGCTAGGAGTACCGATATAAGGGTCCCGTAGCAACCCAGTACTGTCGGTACAGTGTACTTGACTGGGTAGTAAAAATGTACCAGTAACATCACTGTCCTACTCACTCTATTCTCTTTTCCTCTTTTACAGAAAACAATGACAATCTGACGGCGCCACCGCCGCGCAGTTTTGTTCTTTTGGCACTTGGAAACCACTGTTTGTTCTGATTGTTCTGGCTTGACTTGACTGTCGTGAGGGTACTAGTAGTACTGTACGACTTGAAGTCTACCTCTACACCTCCACTCTCAACCATTGCCTCAGCTTCCGCGATAGTGCCAGGATTGGGAAAAGAATTGGGTGATCTGCACCTAACTGCCGAATCCCAAACACTGCACTGATCCGCAGGAAGGGATGGGTGATGGGCTTTGCCAAAGCACCATGGCGATCCTTCCAACTGGCTGTTGATCAGAGCAAGTGAGAGGATCAGATGCCAAGTCTGCTGCTCAACACTAACACGGTCACTATCTTCAGTGGCAACCAATTTGATATGCCAAAAGCAAATGTGAGTCTGCATTTAACTTACATTGCTCTGCTTAGAGTCGTGGGGAGAGCCTAATGATTGGATTGGCTTCGATTCAAGCAATTGATTGATTGAACGGCTCATTCATAATATGATTTTCAGGAATGGTTGAACGGAATCCAATCATTCAAGTCTGCTTCGAGGAGCGGCATTCTAATGTAATGCAGCTGAGCTACCGGTACCGTACAAGATATCAAACTCATGTCAATATGAGCATAGGTTGTGGACCAGACTAGCTATGTTCCAGGCAAAGGCAATGCATCTGGGCGGACCAGATAGAGAGGCCTGCTGCATGAATCACAGACAGACCTACTGGCATCCCTCCTTGTGGCCTGTACCACCACCACATTCTGTACTGTGGTCCGTCTCCCTCTCTCTCGTACTTCTTGTTTTGATACTGGTAGGTTAAAAACCTTCCTTTACCCCGACTAGCTAGACTACATACTACATACATGTACGGTTCTATCTGCTAATATTTTAAACACAGCAGAGCTGCTTTCGAGAACTGGGCACAGGTCTTTTGGATGATCCCACCACCCTTGACAACACGTCGACAAGATCGAGCGACGGTGGCAATGATAGGATTCTATCTTGGTATAGGAAGCAAAGCAACGCACATCATCAGGGAATGCTGCCATCACAACAACAATCAAATAGAAGACCTTTGCCTTCAACAACCGCCGTGCTATGCAGCCAACATGATGATGAAGATTCTTCCAACGCGCAACCTACACCTGTATTATGGTCTTCCGAGACTGTCCTGGCCACAATTGCGTTGTGCACTTGTTCCCTCATTCACGCATTTCTCCTGATCAGTGTATTCCCCTACTCTGGATACATGGCCATGACATTGATACCATCCCTCACGACGGAAACGGTGGGTCCCTACGCAGGGATGTTGGCAAGTGCATTCATGGCAGGAAGGACCTTCAGCGCCTATCCCTTTGGAAGAATGGCAGATGTCTACGGGCGAGTCTTTGTCTTGGTCTTGAGTTTGATACTCTCGGCCATTTTCAGTATTCTATTTGGCATGTCGCATCAAAGCTTTGCAATGGCCATGCTATGGAGGTTCCTGCTCGGACTCAGCAATGGTATCGTGGGGACTGTCAAGACGGTTGTTAGTGAATTGGCGGCGGAACAACAACCTGAAACAAACGAGACACCATCATTGGAAACTCGCCTAATGGGAATGGTCGTGGGAATGAGAGCCTGGGGATTCTTGATTAGTCCAGCCATTGGAGGCTGGTTGGCAGAACCAATACGACAATATCCATATCTATTCCACGGGAGCAGTAGTAGGTTACACTGCCTCGAGCCATGGCTGACACGATACCCCTTCATCTTGCCCAATCTTGTGGGCGCACTCTTGTGCATTTTTTCAGCACTGCTAGTGATAGCGGCAATCGATGAAACACTGACACACGACAAGCGACGTAGTGTCCGAAGTATTCCAGAAGACTGCTTCACGTTTCTAAAGTCAAAGTTCAGCTGTTGTTGTTGTGACGGGACGTCCTCCAAATCTCTACCATCCAATCATTCAGAAAAGGAAGATACTCCACTGTTACCTAAACCTGTGGAGGACAGAGCAAACAGCTCAATTCAACAAAATATTTCGTTGGCCTGTGATACTACCACTTCCAACGATGATCCACCAAAACACGACAACCAGATCGATCTTCAATGCAACAACGACACAACCATGACAGGACTTTGGAAGAACACACAGACGAGAAAACACCTCATTGCCTACTGGCTCTTTTCCTTCGCTGTTGTCTGCCTCGACGAATCGTTCCCGCTCTTTTGTATTTCAGCAAAAGGAGGACTCGGACTGTCCGAGGGTGCCATTGGTCAGATTTTGTCTACAGCAGGCTTATTCTTTGCGTTGTCTCAATATGCAATCTACGTCCAAACCGTCGATCGATTTGGATTGTATCCTTCCCTCTGGATTGGGTGTACCGTTGGATTTCTGCCAGTTTTATTCATACCCCTTTCACTCGGCCTGAACAAAAGCCCTTACGGATATGGTACACAAGAACCAGATGGAATCTCAACAACAACAGCCCTGCAATGGTCAACGTTCTTGTTTCTCATGATCATCATGGCAGTGTCCAAAGTGTTTTGCTGCATGTTCTTTTCCAGTGTGTCGATTGCTCTGAACAAAACTGTTGATGCAACCCAACGAGCGGCGTTGAATGGATTGGCTACATTAGGCGGAAGCATTGCCAAGGGAGCTGGTCCCATCGTGGCTGGGGTCCTTGTGTCCGTTTCATATTCCTCAATCAGCCCACCCTGCTATGGGTCCGTTGTCATTTTTACTACCGTGGCCCTCTTGGGTTTGGCCGTGACGAGAACTTTATTGGGGCTTCAAACAGCAGTGACACAAGTATAGAACCGCAGTCAACGTTTGGCTGACAGTGGTCGAGGAGAGAGATGCGTCTCGAAACTTGGTTTGGTCGGAAACGTAGCTCGAAGAGTTCCGATGCTTCGTGGACACCGTGAGCTTCGGCCTGACTGTGAGGCGAAATTCCTCTGTCAGCCAGTTGAGCTACCGGTAGCACATATTGGGGCTGGCTGCACACCTCCAGGTTGCACTATTCTATGGGAGATGATACTTTACAAAAGTTTTCCCCTTTCAGTGTTGGGTTGTTGGTTTCGGTGTTTGCATTTTTGATTTTGGGTACAGACCTCTAGTCCCTGTGCTGGCTGCCTACGCTGTCCCACACTTCGAAAGAGGTTGTGGCACACAAGCAAGTAAGTAGTCTATAGAAAGTTTTTGGCTAGTATTCTAGCCAACTAGCTAGTAGCTGAAACACAAGGCAGGGTTAATTTCTTTGACACTTTCTTTACTATAGTTATTAGGTTAGTTATGCTAAGGGACGACGAATATATATATACAGGCGGATAATAGATCAATGGACGGAGCGTCTCGCCTCATCACATCAATCAATGGCACCGAACCACGGGGCTTCTCGCCTCATGGAATCAGAGCAGCACAGCATGGAAGAGATGATCGAATGGAAGGAACTGTTTTCGCCTCATCGCATGAATCGATCTCAGGAACCGTTGTGGGTTCTTATGCTCTCCTGTAGTCATCATCAGAATAGTAGTGATCATCATAAGAATAGCTGCCGCCCTTGGAGCCCTTGCTTCCTTTGGATCCAGAGCCCATGTCATCACTGTAGGCACCTCCACCCTTTCCTTTGCTTCCTTTGGATCCTGATGCAGAGCCCATGTCATCACTGTAGGCTCCATCTCCTCCCTTGCCCTTGCTTCCTTTGGAGCCACTAGCAGAGCCCATGTCATCACTGTAGGCACCTCCACCCTTTCCTTTGCTTCCTTTGGATCCTGATGCAGAGCCCATGTCATCACTGTAGGCTCCATCTCCTCCCTTGCCCTTGCTTCCTTTGGAGCCACTAGCAGAGCCCATGTCATCACTATAGGCACCTCCACCCTTGCCCTTGCTTCCTTTGGATCCGGATGCAGAGCCCATGTCATCTGAGTAACCTCCATCTCCTCCCTTGCCCTTGCTTCCTTTGGAGCCACTAGCAGATCCCATGTCATCACTGTAGGCACCTCCACCCTTGCCCTTGCTTCCTTTGGAGCCACTAGCAGAGCCCATGTCATCACTGTAGGCACCTCCACCCTTGCCCTTGCTTCCCTTGGAGCCACTTGCAGAGCCCATGTCATCACTGTAGGCACCATCTCCTCCCTTGCCCTTGCTTCCCTTGGAGCCACTGCAGAGCCCATGTCATCACTGTAGGCACCATCTCCTCCCTTGCCCTTGCTTCCTTTGGATCCAGAGCCCATGTCATCAGAGTAAGCACCACCGCCCTTGCCCTTGCTTCCCTTGGAGCCACTAGCAGGAGCATAGTCATCAGAGCTGTCATCAGAGTAGCCTCCGCCCTTGCCCTTGCTGCCCTTAGAGCCACCCATGTCATCAGAGTAAGCACCTGCACCCTTTCCTTTGCTTCCTTTAGATCCAGCGGAGCCCATGTCATCAGAGTATGCGCCGCCACCTTTGCCCTTGCTTCCCTTGGAGGCACTAGCAGGAGCATAATCGTAATCATCAGAGTAGCCTCCATCACCGCCCTTTCCTTTGGAGCCCTTTGAGGCACCCATGTCATCAGAGTAGGCTCCATCTCCACCTTTGCCTTTGCTGCCTTTGGATCCAGCGGAGCCCATGTCATCGGAATAGCCTCCATCACCACCCTTGCCCTTGGAACCCTTGGATCCACTAGCTGGGGCATAATCATAGTCATCAGAGTAGCCTCCACCTTTTCCTTTGCTGCCTTTGGAACCACCCATGTCATCAGAGTAGCCTCCATCGCCACCTTTGCCCTTGGATCCTTTGGATCCACCAGCATCGTCAGAGTAGCCTCCGTCGCCACCCTTTCCTTTGGAGCCCTTGGAGCCGCCCATATCATCGGAGTAGCCTCCATCGCCACCTTTGCCCTTGGAACCTTTGGATCCACTAGCGGGAATGTAGTCGTCATCATAACCTCCGCCTTTTCCTTTGGATCCCTTGGAGCCCTTGCTAGCTCCAATCATCCAATCGTCGTCAACATAGCTGCCGCCGCCACTGCCCTTGGATCCTTTGCTGGCGCCAACGTGGTTGTCCATGGATTCATCGGAGTATCGGTGTGTGAAGAACATAAGCTCACGGTTGACAAAGTTGGACCAAGTGAATGCATCTTCTTGTGGTTCAGATGCGTCGGCGGTCTTGATGGATCTTCGAAGCAGAGTGCGATCAGCTTCAACTGGGCCACAAAGCAGGGCAAAAGTGGCAATGGTAGCTTGAATAACCTTCATTTTGTCGATTGTTAATGCTTGAGTTGAGTAGCTGCTGTTGTTGTGTTGTTGCGGCTTTTGTTGATGGCCAAGATCGAAATTGTGAGAAGATGAGATGAGGAAGTGATTGTCACGGTGGTGGTCGATCGAATGAGAAGTGCTTCCAAGACGCCAAAAAAAGGCGCCTACGTTCAAATTACGAAGGATCGCCTGGCTTTACTGAAAGGGGACAGTGAGCAAGGGGAGTACTGAAATCTTTACAGTGGACCCGGTGTGATTCACTCTTCGAGTGCCGGCTTTCCTTCTTCCGACCTTGCCGCGGGTTACAAAGACTTAACAATCAACTTGTCATTGATTTCACCGTCCCTCCTTCGCAACCTGTTTTTTGGTTGGCCTGGCTTAGTGTTACTTAGCAACGGATTCCAGCGGGCTCGGAAGGACGGACGTTCGGTACAATGCTTTGCGTCGGCTTCAGAGGCGCCAGTTTTGAAATGAAGCCGATGCAATGCCATGCGTGCACATTTTGAAGGCTTCATCAGTCGGTGAAAAGGCAGTCGTTCGAAATAGGACGGAGGTGTCTTTGCGTGGTTAGCCTGCTCCCCGAGATGAGGGCTACCGGTACCGGTATGCTCTGAGTACCGTCGAGTACCACTACTTGATACTTGATACCGTTTACTACACCCCTGATGAAGGAGGCAAATGAGCGGCTGAAGAATTTAGTATTAGACGGTAGTAGATGTAGACTACGAGTGCGGGTGTGCGGGTACATGGAAGCAGAGGCACCCAGTAGTCACCTTGAGGAGAGGCGATGAGGTGCATAATGAAGGGTATAGATTGTGAGGCCAATCAAACTGGATAGACCGGTACAGATAGATCTCTAGAGGGAAATGATACGAAGAAATTTTGAATATCTTGCTACCTTTTTTATTTAAAAAGATTAGTGGGAAGCTATGTTGCGGTACCAAGAATGCCATTTTCGGTGTCTCAGAAGAGCTAACGCATTCCAGCAACGCTAACTATGGAGTTAGGTTTGTGCCGTACCGGTATGTGACGATCCACGTGTGTTGTATACATGCATCAAAGGCGGCATGTGCCAATCTGATTGCATCATTGATTGAATAATTCGATTCTTCCTTCATCTGCCTGTGCACATGCTAAACAATTCCTGGTTGGTTGATCACAATCCGACCGGTCAAATCTGTGGGTAGTACAGCAACGAATGTAATACAGAGCCCCAAGGCATAGTCATTCCATCCCCAAGCCAGCTATAGCCAGCTAGAAAGGCTGCATTCCGTACCTATCCTCGGCACTCGGCACTTCTGAGGATAGGTTTTAGGCAGGCAAAGCAGAGCCTGCATGTACCTTCCAACCTGCAACAGGTTGCTTCGCGCAGAGCACCTTCCACAGCTCGACCTCTCATGATTCTGGATTCGATTCTGCTTACTAATTGCTGCATTGCTTCATCCGAGAAACAACTATCCACACAATCCTTTCCTGCCTCTCGGGGGACCTTGGACCTACCGAATGGCTCTCTATGGCTTGGCTCACCCATGTACATCGATACCTGAACCTCTGACTCGGCTCTACCTGGTACCAAGTACCGTACGGTACATACATGTAGTACGTGTACAGCCGTAGCTATAACATCATCCCCGCAAAAGGCGTGACCGAACAGCCCTGGTTCATTTCCACGAATGAAAAAGTTTCGACGTGCGTTTCGTTGACACCGCTCCAAAGTGGCTTCATCATTTAGACCAGCCGAGGTACGCAGACGCGCTGGTTTATGCATGGGCGATGTGGCTGCATTCAACGCCGATGTTTCAGAACGCTGGATGCATTGAAAGGGGGGACCTGGGACCGTATCGACCGTATCTTCAATGATTGGACTGTGCACCAGTGCAGTGTTGACGAGAACAATACCTGGTACCTATCCACCATCCACTTCCGAATATCTGTAGCTTTGGAAGTCTCATAGTTTAGTTTGCAGACAACAACGAAGATTCTTCCGTATATCTCTTATCTATCTCTGATTGTGCAAACGACCATGACACTTGCATCTTTCGTTCTCGATCAATTGCGAAGCAGTCAACTCTTGAAGACTCCACCTTCGCCTCAAGTGGCCGCCTCCACGAAGAAGAAGATGGATTGGTTGAAGCAAGAACAAGAGCAAGAGCAGCGACGTTCAAGCTTCTGTCTTCATTCCATGGAATACTTCTAGCTACATGTAGAAGAAAGATACTGAACGAACCGATTCTCGTTTTGCGGGGTGGTGGAAAAGCAGTCGCCGTTGTTGCTGGAGGGGTGCCAACTGTGATTGGCTCCTATGACAAAAAGGTTTCGAAATCGAATCGAGGAATGCCTTTGTTGGGAAAGATTCGATTCTGTGCAGCGTCAACTGAGTATCAGGTACCGATTCTGTGCAACCTCATCCGAGACCGCACCATTGTGCTAATAATACATATCTAAAATCTTGTATAAGGATCCTACATTCACTACATTATCACAATCAATGATAATAGAGATTGCTCGGCTCTTGTGGTGTTCCTTCAACATTGGCTTCTTAAACATCGTTTACAAGAAAGCTTGGGAATCGAATCCAAGTTCCGGCCCAAACTGCAATCTCACTGAAAGCTTGTAATTATTTGTAGGGTACGATGTTGCTCCCGGACTGCTAGCACCTCGTCCCCAAATAGTATGTACCGGTATGGATGAAGCATCAGTCGAAGAACGTTTGCGGCAACCATCGATCCAAGAAAACTTTTCCGGCTGCCGGTATGCATCCGCTTGGAATAGATTTGATTTGAATGAGGATTTGATTCAACATAAAAAGCAACCAATCCGCATGTCGCTCTCTCGTTACATCCACACAGAACTGCTGCGAATTATTGGCTCCGAACAGAATACCGTTTGTATCCTTTAGTATACATGTAGAACTTCTGTTCTTCATTGGAGCCAATATCGCGCCACGGCGAAACAGGACTGTATCTGGTTGGGTTGGAGGAAACATCCTCAGTGCCCACTCATGCTTGGCCTTGGTAAGAAGAGTGTGCCCGCAATAAATGTCACGCTAAGCATCCCTGGCTGCAACCTCAAATTTCATTGACAAAACTTCATTGTTGGCATTTTCGTTGGCATTCTGTAGATTGCCAAGTACCAATCCTCCTTCAATGACATCACCCGGTACAATAGGGCCAACTCCTTGTGGCGTTCCCGTGAGAATGACATCGTTTTCTTGCAATGTCATGCAATCACTGATGTAAGAGATGAGCTTAGGTATCGAAAAGATCATGTCACCGATCGGTCCGTTTTGTCGTGTCTGTCCATTGACCTTGCACCAGAGACTGGTGGAGGGATCCAAAGCAGTAGCAGTAGCAGTCGCCTCAATCATTTGGTCCGAAATGGGACAAAACGTATCGAATCCCTTGCTCATACTCCATGGTTTGCCAGCATTTTTCGCCTGTCCTTGCAATGTCCGTTCGGTCAGATCCAGAGCCAGCAGGTATCCCTTGATATGGCTCATGGCTTGTTCTTCCGAGACACCTTGACAAGCTTGCTCGTTGTTACCAATCACCACTCCCAGTTCTATTTCATGATGAACATTGGCCGTGGCGTTGGGTAAAATAATGATGGATCCAGACCGAATGTAGCTGGTGGTGGGTTTCAGAAAAAAGAAGGGCTCTTTCGGAACTGGGTTCCCCAATTCCTTGGCGTGTTCGACGTAGTTACGGCCAATGCACACAATCTTGCGACCATGTTTCAAGATATGCTCTGTGCTGGTGAGGACAGTGTTGCTCTTCATTGTTTTAGGTAGCGATGAATGATGATAGATGGCTATAATAATGAAAGATCGGTTCAATGCTGCATGCTGTGGGTGGACACATGCATTTGTCTCGATCGGTGGCTCTCGGTCTCACAGCGCTGCTGGCTTCAACAAACAACGGTAGTTTTGCTAGAGCTAAAAGCAAGGCGCCCGTAGGTCTGTGTTCCCGTACCGGTACTTTTACGGTACCGTAACGTAAAACCAACAGGCAATTGACATACAGGGTGAATTCAATTCAATGGAGGAATTGAAGCGGAAATAATCATTAGTCTATTAGTTTTCTTTAGCTGCCCGAAAGAAGGACGGTGTAAAGCTCTCTTGTAGGGCCTTTGTGGCAGATTTGCTCCAAGTCTGGGACTGTTCTTTCACCAGACCCAAATCATCAATTGAGTAAACAATGCTGGATTCGTAGGGAGATACAGAGGGCTTCCATGGCAACTGAAGGACGCCCTGAGAACGGATGGTAGCTATTAGAGTTCGCTCCTGTTCATTGATTTCGATCGGACCCAGCAGGTCCACGGTGGATTGGTTAGGATCAAAGAGTATTCGTAGCGCATTGCGATACTGTGAAAGACTGGCCACGCGGTTGGTGGGATCCACAAAGACACAGTCGTCTCGGAATATCGTCTCGTCAATGTCGGCACTAATAAAATATCCACCTTGACCAGTATGGCCTTGACTGAGATCTTCTTCCAGTCGTTTCGCGAGTTCCGTAAGAGACAGATTCAGTGTCTTTCCATCTCCGTCGATTGTCTTTTCCTTTCCCAGGGGTGCCAATTTAGTGAAGTCGCGCAATGCCAATGGCAATTCGTTGGTAGTGGTAGACGGCTCATAATATGTGGCAACACAAGCCGATGGAGTCGCGACAGTTGCTCCTGCAATGAAGGATGCACAAGTTCGTGCGAGCAATTTTCTTCGACAAAGCTCGGAATGAGCAGACCATCCTTCAACCTCTCCAAATGGCAGCAGAACCACCAGACATGTTAGCAGTAATAACATCTGCCTTATCTTGCTTGGAACGACCATCGTCGCGAAGGAGAAGGTTTGCTACCGTAGGCTATTAGCTAGCAAGAGGGGTGGCATTGGGATCGGGGAAGGAATTTGGCATTCGATTGCTTTGCGAGTGGTCGAGGGACGGTGAGACAGCGCACAGCGCACCCCAACGGTTCAACTCCCACGACAATAACTCCCGCGATGCAACACAGCAGCCAGCATGCCGACGTGAAATCGTCCATCCGGGGAAGACACCAAAGTCCAGGAACATAATGCTGCGCGTTTGTTCATGTACCTACCCAGAAGTAGCTCATTGCTAAAGGTCAGCGAAAGAAGAAAAAACAATGCAATCAGAGTCTTCGGAGTCAGTGTCTGATTCGGTGGCGGCAGTGTCCGATTCGGTGGCGGCCTTGGCTCCCATGGTGTCAGCAGTCTTACGCGATTGCAAGGTGATGGAATTGATGGACGAGGTGAAACAAAAGGACATGGTGATCAATCAAATCATGCATGTTGAAATCACCGGACCCAATGGCACACCCGTATACGCGGAAGGTCAATTCAATAGGGGGAAATATGGAGGTCGAGTTGATCAGTGGTTCCCTTCATTGCAGCACAAGAAGGACTGCCCATTATCACAAATCCGAGGGCTTGAGGTCCGGTTAGGTGGGATGGTGCAATTTTCACTGGACCCCTTTCGAGATCAAGAGGTGTTCATCAAGATAGACAACGAAACTGCACAGCACCAATATTATGGAGGAAAAGATATGCTGATTGAACCAGATGATGGAACGGAACTGTATTGTGTCTTATATGGCTGGCAGGAAGAACACTGGCGACCCTTGCTGCAACCAGGCGCCTGGGATGAAAGGGCCGAGGCTGCTTTGGAGAATATCGAAAGAATGCCCAAGAGCAAATGCTTTGCTCGCTTTGAATGTCTTTCATTCAATGTGGAAAAATACAGGTCATTGATCCGGAATGTGAAATTGGCAAACAAGGATGTGCGCAACCGTGAACATCAGCTGCAGCGTCATGCATTTGCTGTGGTTGTTCACGAGCGACTGGCGGCCGCCGGTCTAGCAGATCAATATTCAGCCATTTCCTTCCTCATGTCCTTTCATTTGAACATCACGGCTGTCAATAAAGAATTTGAACAGGTCCTTACTCCAATAATCAGAATCTACCAAATACGACAGCAGAATCCTGCTGGTGATGACTTTGCAAGTGAGCTTCACCGCGAGCTAACCTCTTTCGTCGAGAATGGGCAGATCTCTGAAGCGAAAGATAGAAAGCAATCCATTGCCAAGTTTGTTGTTCACGTGAAGAGATTGATCGAGGCAGAAAGAAATGACCCAGATGCCAGCTATAGCTGACGTTCCTCCATATCATCCATAGGCAACAGCTGCTTTTGGAAGGCACTGTGCCGAAGTACAGACAGATGGTGTCTATGATGTGGTCGCACTGTAGTGGCAGAATGTTCAGCAGCGTAGACTAGCTAGAGCTCCTAATTAGCACACGCTACAGATGTTTACCGGCTTCGTGTTCCTCGATGGAAGTGCTTGAGTTCTACTTTTGATTCCGGATTTAAAACCAAGCTTCGCTAAAGTTGCCATGTGTCTTACGACGATACTGGCTATCAGTAGCTAGTGCACATGAGCAAGACATCACCGAATCATAGGTCCCCGACGCATCAGCTTTGAAAAGTCAACAACAACATCAAGGGCTTTGGGAACAACCTCTACCTGCACTTTTCTCTTGAAACCCAAGAGCTCCCCGTCCACTTGATACATGTGTTCTCTCATACTTTGTTGTTGCCCAGCCGATACTGTTCCAGCAGGCTCAACTGTGATAACAATGGACTTGGCTCGGTAGGAATGATATGAATCAGCGTAGACATGGTCGCAACCCCCATGCTTTGCTTGATAAATAAATTTCAGCGCTTCAAACAACGTTGCGATCCCCTGCCAGTAAGAAACATCCAGCAGCCCATCATTCAGGAGAGAAGCTGGAGTGAATGCAATTTTACCACCAGCATACTTGCCATTTGATACAAATAAGAGGAGCATCTCCAAGTCTTTGACTACCACTTGAGAGCCATTGTGTTGTTCCATCAATAGAGTATAGCTGGGAGCGGAGCCCGTAAACAAGAGCTCAGTGACACCCATGATTGAGTATGCCACTTGTCCAATATATTCTTTCAAAGGTCCTGCCTTCTTGTTGACGTTGGCTACCCAACCTGCTGCTGAACTGGCAAGGCTGTATCTCATGCGGTCCCGAATTTGATCTTTAGGGATGTCAACATCGGTTTCCTTGTCAACAGACACCAGGTTGCAATCAATTTGAACAATGTCGCCGTGAATGAGACAGTGTAGGGCTTGGTCCAAGTTAGAAACTCCAAGGTTCATTGCAAAGTCGTTGCCAGTGCCATTGGGGAGAATGGCAAAGGGTGGCGGTCGCATCTTGTTGGCTTTACTGAAACTCATCAATCCATTGACAACTTGATGAAGTGTTCCGTCGCCCCCAGCTGCGGCAATGACACAATAGTTTCCTCCGGCAAGTTCCTCTGCAAGGTCCCAAGCATGCATAGGATGTTTGGTTTCGAAAATCGTGGCCTCAATGGAGTGTTTGGCCAAGGTGGAAACGATCTTGTCTCGTACATTCACCTTTGCTCCACTGAATGCATTGTATATAATTGCCACAGTCTTTACTTTGGCCTTCTTAACTTCAACTGGTTTTCCATGCTTTTCTAGAAACTCTCGCATTGCAATCTTTGGCTGTGGGGTAGCGCCAACACTATCATTGGTCTCGTAATGCTGGGGTTCAATCGAAAATGGTAAGAAGGATCCACATTCCACAAAGGGTGCTCTCCCTTGTGGTTTTGGAAAGTTAAGTTTTCCCGATTGATAGCACAGCAACTGCTCGTGGTGTTCGACGTTGACCCGACTAGCTTGCAGATCGATCGGTTCCTCTGACACGGGAGGATTGAAGCGGCCCTTCGGTCGCAGCAATCTCCAACCCAAGAAGAAGGTGCCCAATCCAACCACCACGACAGCAGAAATGCTGTGGTTGGAATTATCAAAGACAATTGCGTCCCTCATTTTGCCGCAGTTGTGTCTACTACGTGCGGGATCCAATCGAAGCCATCAAAGAAAGACTTCAAGCTCAAGGGTTCGTGGTACCGGTATCTGCGACTCGTACTGCTGTATGCATGAAACGCTTGAAGCTTGAAGCGTACCAGGTGGTACTAGCTAGTACCGGTATCAGCACATGTACTAGTACTGCACCTCGAGGGAAATAGCTCCAATTGGCTTGTTTATTTGAGCAAAATCAACATTTTGATGATTTCCATTTCCTGAACCTGCATGTCATTAAAAGTCATATCAGACAGCCATAAGACAGACACCACTTCAAAGACGTCATAAACCTCATGGACAACGACCAAAAATCGGACTCATCCGCAAGACACTTCGCCGACCAATTCAAAAGAATGAAACCGGTAAACAAAGAGCTCCTGCGGAACAGCGTCGAAGTGAGCGTTCTATGGCAACCCCATCAGCTGTGTCAAAACCTTCCGGACCCGACACTGCCAACTTTGCAATAAGGAAAGACTTGAAATACTTCGACGTTCTCGAGAATCACCAGAAACAATGATCAGCACACGCAACGAAATCTACGGCGCCTGCCAACACAATCCAAAGTTTCACAAGTACATATAATTTAGCCCAGCACTGATGAGTCTCACAGAGGAGATGAAAGAGTCACGCCAAAACCGAAAAGTTACCACAGAGGCTGAAAGCCTGTGTTTTAGCGATTTGGCAGTTGGTGACCTGTTTCAGTAAAATTTACTTAATCCAGTCACTCTTTGCTAAAATCGTATGACCATAATTGTCTGACAATTAACTTACGATCGTCTGACCACTGTCTTAAGACGATTTCGTCAGACAGTTTCTTCAGACGATTATTGGCGAATGCCCTTTTCTGTCAGACGATTTTCAGCGATGACTCGGAACGGTGGTACTAGTACTGAATACAAGTACTAGCAAGTACTGGAGTACCCATTACCGGATAATGTCTGATGACTGTAGCAATTGTCTGACAAGGATTTAGTGATCGTCTGACAAGGATTTAGCAATCGTCTGACAATCGTCTGAATATTAATTGAAAATCGTCTGATGAATAGAAGGCTTCTCTTCAGACAATAATAAGACAGTTCTCCCACAGTGAGCAAGCATGTCTTACCTCTATCTGTCATTTTAACCACCTTTTCACAAAATTACTCTTTTTCACCTGTTACCGCGAGGTGCTGGTACCAGTACATTGTACTGGTACCGGATCAGCAGCGTACCGGTAGCAGTGTTGTTGAAAGGGCCCGAAATCAGGATTTTAAGAATCCAATTAAATTGATCAATTCCAATCCAAAATATAAAATCGAAACCTAAATATAAAACCGAAACCTAAATATAAAACCGAAACCAAATTACTATGGTAAATAACTAGTAAAATCAAACCAAAACCAAAATATCAAACCAAAACCAAAATGTAAAATCGAAACCTAATTATAAAATCGAAACCCAAATATAAAGCAGAATTACATGTAAATCCTGATTTCGGGCCCTTTCGTTGTTAATGCGAGCAAAAGAGTAAAATAAATGACTGATTCTAAACTAAGAAATAAATTCCTACTGAATTGGAAGCATAAACTTAACAATCGCGTTTTTACTGAAATAAACCCACCAATTTGGAGCCATTTACCATTTACCGCTGTTCCACGAAGCTTGAGATATAAACCCAGCAGAGCTGTTTGAATAGTGGGTAGTTGTTCGACTTGGTTCGATTGACTCGAATGTTCGATGGGGTTCTTTGAACGACGAGATCTAGCCACAGGACGAACATTGAAAGCCAAACAAGTTCGGACCGCATCGTCTTCCTTCGTGGAGCTTTCACAATGAATAAGGAAACCGATACAAAAAGAAAAGCAAGCAAAGCAACTACTCCAGAGTAAGACTTGATGAAGTACTAGCTAGTAGCCATTAAAATCAGTTCCCAGCATTGCTAAACGAAATACGAAAAGATCCGTTGAATCGATCCATTGGATAATAGAAGGGATCATGACGTCGGCTGCCGCCGAGCCGCCATCATTGGCAGAGAGGCAAAAGACGGCTGCATCAGAGCTTTCCAGCCTGGGCCGTGTGTCTCATAAACTCGCCCTGGTAGATTCCTCAGAGCGCCTGCAACAGGTTTTAGAAAAGTTGCTTCCGAGATTACTCAAGAGAATTGGCGACAACCACCAACAGCAGCTCAAACTGGCTCGCGATTCTGCAGATAATCAACTGAGAAGTACTCATGACAAGATCCACGCCAAGTTGGTGGAAATGCTGGGGCACACCATGAAGCGAGTGCGAGATGACAAAGCCTGCAAGCTGCCCTGTAAAGATATCCTTCAACTTTTGCTCGAAGAAGAAACTGCTACCGGTACTTCTTCAATAACAATGTCCACCAATGATCAAGCTGGTAGAATTCAGGAACAAGCGACAACCCCAACGGTAGCGGACACACAAAGCATACCCAAAGCGAAAACAAATGTCGATCCGTTCACGCTCAACTTGGCGTTGGCATTCCTTACGCTTGGGCTACCACGAAGTTCCACGCACAACGAAGTAGAAGCATTGCTACCCTCATTGCTTGCACTGGTTGGTCACTATTCAGGCCTCGCAGCTATTCGAACACCCGCCAAAAAGATGCAATCCAACCAAGTTGGACACTTGCTCCTAAGGTCAATTGAATGGATGGTGGAGGACGAAAACAAATTGTCCAAGTCGCCTTTGTTGGGGATGAATAAGTCCAGAAAAACACAAAATGAGCCTGCCAAAGATACCTCCATGACATTGGCCAGAAAAGTATGTGAACAGGACCAAAGGGTGGCTGGTGCTGTCTTTGATCTTCTACTAGATGGCATTCTCTATCAGACAGTTGCAGGCAACGTGCCACCGAATGGGCTGTCACAAGCAGGTCACGAGCGCCTCAAGTCTGGAAGCTCTACCAGCGAGCGAGATTGGGCAGCCGAGAAGGCTCCATCCATGAAATTGATGGAGTTCAAATTAGCTCTTCTAGATTTTATTGCTCCTAGCAGACGGTGGGCCATATTTGCTGCATCCAGCACCAACACGACAAGTGTATCCAGAACCGTGGCCCTTTTAGTGGCGGCAACGGGGGATCCGAATCCAGAAGTGGCACAGCGGGCGACTACATATCTGAAGATGCACCATGATTCTAAAAGGGGTTCCAGCTCGACTGAAGAGAATGAATCAGATCCATCAACATCATCTGCAACTGCTGTGGGGGACCCACTCCGTCTCACCTGTGGGTTGTTGGCACTAGCGCTCGGGCAGACCAATGCAGAGAGTGCCATGGCCTCGGCCTCAGCTGGCAATAGCCGCAACAATGCATGGCTTGGGATGACACCAGAGGAATCCTCTAGTACAGATTCTTCACAGCTAATCCTCTCATTGAAACGGCGCGCGGTCGTGGAGTCCACCGCGGCTACAATAATGAAGTATGTCGGGGAAAAGATTCTGGAAGAAAACCCACACTTGTTCAGGCAAGCAGTGGAAGTTCAGCAAATGGCAACGCTGTCAATCTTGGTTGCACAACGAACTCTATCCAACCTGAGGACTTCTTCAGGGCTTTCGGCGTTACAGGCAAGGCCATTTGTGGCGGCTGCTGGGCTGTTGAATGTCCTTTGTGTCCGACTAGCCACTTTCTACGATTCTGTATTGTCAACAGACGAGGTGAACGAAAAGAGCAATACCGAAGAAAAGCTCAAATCGGCAACCTTGACACTGATGGCACGAGCATTGGCAACGGCATGTTTCGTCTTGGCGCCAGCATCCACGCCTGTTTCCAGGACGTCCAATTCTGGTGTTGTGTCCAACGATGGCAGTATTACCATTCGGGATGCCTGCTATGGAGTGGTGTGTTCTTTGTCTCGTTCTCAGTTTGTGCTGGCCAGAGAAAACTACATCTTTACTCGCGGTGACCCGAACATCTCCGACACTAGCGGCAATGTATCCATTGACACTGCTTCACTCCTATTTGGATGTGCCACTAATGAAGCTGACCGCCTACGACCTAGGGCCGTCGCTGCTCTGGACGCCTTACTGGGAGCATACTGCCGCGTTTTTCTGGTTAAGGACAAGCCCGAAGAACGGGCTGCAATTGTTTCTGAGGCTCCTTCAAATCCATGGGCGACCGTGTCAGACGTGAAACAATCTACATCGGCAGGGAATCACCAAAGCGACAATAAAGAACGGGACAATCTTTCTGTGGTCAAATCACTCCTCCCCCTTCTGTGGTCGGCCAGCGCCAGCCAAACGGCAAAGGCATCGAGAGTTGCCGCGTCCAGGTGGGCCAGTGACCTCATAAAGATGATAGATGTAACAAGCGCTTGCCACCTTCTTGTGTTTCTTGCAGGGGACTCTGATGTTACAGCGTCCACCATCGCTAGAGAAGGGCTTGGCCTCCCAAGCAAACTATCCATCGCATCTTCTGACGACGACGACCTACTCCATGACGACGCTTCCTCGAAAGATGACAACGAATGGTTGCCCGGCTTTGGTGACTACATTTCAATTGTGTTTCCTGCAACAAGGGACGAGAAATCTTCTTCCGCATACTGGCGCCCTCAGTACTGGGACATGTCATTTTCCGGCAAAGCCGCTGCAATTCGCTTTGGCCTTGTTTGCCTCTTCAGCGACATGTACCATGGGGATGAAAAATCACTGAAGGTATTCGTCGCAACGTTGGCCGACACTTTGGTTCTCTTTGGAACCAAGGCAGATGGGACCTCTGTTGGTTCAAAGGCCCGAGGAAGGGAGGCTGTGGTTTTGCTAGAAGAATTAACGAGAGGGCTCCTGGCAACTCTGACCACTTCGCAGTACGCTCGGAATCTGCTTGTGACTTCTTCGTCGGCTGATCAAGGCGAGGTGTCTCTCTCACTCAAAGACATTGAATTCTTGGCGCTGACGGTAAATTCATCGCGAGCCCGTCGTCACCTTGCAAACTGTTGTCTTCGTCTGTACGCCGACACCGATCTATGGCAATCAACCGAGGCTAAAGATGGGGATTGTACCCCTGGTGTGGAAACATGGCTACAACGAACTCAGCTGCTCTCTACGCTCCAAACTTGCGCCTCGAAACTCAAAGGGATTGAAAATCACTCTGGAGCGGGAGCAGTCCATGGAGCCTCATTCCTCGGTGCACAGTGCATCTGTGCGTTCAGGTCGTCCGCCAATCCAACAACACAGGCATCTCCATCGGAGGAGGAGTGCTGGAAGAACGCATCAGCAATTGTTGCTGCGTTGGGGCAGGGTGTTTTGCACTCCGATGACATTGTTGCCAACTCTTGTGCGGATGCGCTTGCGGCAGCTTTCGCCTATGATTCCTTGGATGCGCCCATTTTGGACCAACGGATGTACGAAGCAAGTGCGTCCGCCATCGGCAACCTAGCGAGTGGCTTGAAAAAGTTCAGTAGCATCGATCACGTTGATGCACCGCGGGTCGCAAAGATTGTAAAGGCCGCTGGAATATGTCTTGCCGCTTCAACCTCTGGTGCTGGTGTAGTTTCCAACAGCAAAAACGGCTCCTTGGATCTTGGTCCAGCTCGGTTGACGTGTGTGGAAGCACTATTTTCGCTTCTTGGCTCTCCCGCGTTCCGAGCAGATGAAGAGATTGCACTGGCTGTTGGGGAAGCTTTGGGGAACTACGCTGACGCGATCCACAGTGGCGCCGTATGGAGCTCCCCAGACAGAGAATGGCCGAAAGATACCGATTACGATGAGAATTTTGCAAGGGAACTTCCCCCGCATGGACAAGTTCTGTACACTCTTCTCCGCAAAATCTATCCATCGAATAGCCCCCAAAAGAGGACGGCATGTGCTCCCGCCATGCTGGGAATTGTGGCCCGAGCTTGTAGAGGGGTGAACAAGAACGAGAGCTATGCGCAGAGAAGTCTAGTTTTAGAGATCAAGAGGCAATTGGGCGAAATCCAACTTGTTTTCATCAGACTCCTCTCCGATCCCAAGAGCAAACACTTGTCTCGGGAGAGCTGTTGCCTCGGGCTGGCTGCGTGCCGAGGCCTTACAAAGAGTGTCAATGTTGAAGGAGTGCGTGACATGGGTACCGAGGAATTGAATAGTAGGCTCTTGAGGGCCTTTGGTCAAACTTCAAATTATGGCGGTAGCGCATATCAGGAGACGGCTCAACAGGCTGCGCAACGGAGAGCAGCTGAAAGTGGCGAAAGCGGACAGGTCAACACCGGCATGGAACAATTTGGGGAAGGAAGCGAGGTTGGCGGAGCTTCAGGTCTTGGAGAAGCAGCACTAAATTCTTACAAGGAAATGGCAGCTGCGGCCATTAGCCTTGGAAGAACTGATGTCCTGTATGCCTTGTTGATTCTTTCAATATCCCATCCAGCCTGGTTCACGGGGTCAAACAAGTACAAGTACAACGCGTCTTCTCTTCTTGGCGAAGACTCAATTGTTGGAAGCCGCACAAACTCCTCAGAGTTGCGCAAAGCTTTGAGACCGCACTTGGGGAAACTTCTTCCCCGAATCCTTCGTGCCACTCACGATCCCCAGAAGCAAACTCGAGATCAAATGAGTTCCCTCTGGGTTGGACTTACGGGAGGGGGGTCGGAGTCGCGTGCAGCAATAACGGAACATCTTCTCCCCACTGTGGACACACTGATTGAAGATGCCACCAACAAGCTATGGCGAGCAAGAGCAGGGGCATGTGGTGCATTGGCTGAGATTCTTGTTGGCCGATCATGGGATGATCTTGGTTCCGGAAAAGCTGTGATTAACGATGATGACATTCATGCTTCAACGTCAAGATTGACAGCGGGGATCCGGATCCTTCGACTCTTTCGGTATGTCATGTCGTTTTTCGATGTTTGATGTTTGCCATTCCGGGATAACTGACTAACCTAGTGTGTCCGTTTTAGGGTGGCGATGAGGGCTCTTGATGATGTGCGAGGGAATGTACGAGAGGCGGGGGAGACCCTCGCGCGCACAATGCGAGGGCTCTCCATCAGGTTGTGCACTCGCACTTTGAAAGAAGCCCCGGATGGGACTAGGCTTGGAAAGCAGGCAATTGAAAGTCACGAGCGGAATGCTAGCGCGGCATCTGCAACTGTACTGAGATGGCTAATCAAGCATGGTTTGAATCAAAAGTGTGCCGAGGCAACCGGAATCTGCCTCTCCTGCTTGGTTGAAATCATTGATGTCGTTCAACCAAAGATTCTACAACCGCTCATTCCTGACTTGCTGCTGTCTTTGCTCCTCTCCATGTCGAGCTTGGAGCCATCTGCGTTGAATTATCTACAAGTACGGTCAGGTTCACACGATGCTAACTCTGCTCTTTCCTATGAAAATCTTGAAAGAGTGCGTCTCCGTTTGGCGCAAAGTGGTCCCTTGGCAGCTGCTGTGACCAAGCTGCTTGGCATGCTTCCCTCCGTGAGCATTGAGACTCAAAAACAGGTTGTGCCCCAGCTTGATGCCGCACTAAGACAATCTGTGGGATTTGCCAGCAGAGCTGCCACTGCTGATGCTGTGGCATCTCTTACACAATCATGCCCGAACGCATTCAACTTCTCGGGCGCTGGAAATATGAATCCTTCGGTCCGACTGCTACGGGCTCTCTACTTTGCATCTGAACGAGAGCGTGGTCAAGGAGCTCGTGACAAAATGATACACTCTCTGGGGAATTTGGCCGCCCTGTGCCCGGGCAGCAGTGTCCGTGTGCTGGCTAAGAAATTATGCGATAAGTACAGCACGGCCACTGGCAACAATGACGATCCTGCTTCCAGAAGGGCCAGTGCTTCAGCTCTCCGAAGCATTGCGGTCAGAGCATCCAATCAGCTTTCGGACGGCGGGCCCGGTAATATCTGGGCGAGGCGCGTTTTGCCAGTTGCCTTTCTGGGGATGAAAGACGACGACGACAAAGTTGCCGGCCTTTGGAGAGAGGTCTGGGACGAGGGGTCCATTCAAATAGATTTGTCGTACGCAAGCTCACAAGCTGGAGGTGATGATGGCTTTGGGGGGACCGAAGAGAAGCTACTGCCGTATCTGGTGGAAGAGTGCTGTAATGCTCTCAACGGCTACGCATGGCTACGTCGAGTTGCGGGGGCTTCCGCTCTTGTGGATCTTTGCAACTCTGGTGTGCTGTCACCATGCCCGCGAAGCACTTCTCCAACAAGCAACTCAGATTCCTATTCACTCAAACGATCCCAGAGAAGAGCAGAAGCAACCAATCGTGCCTTATCGACTGGCCTCAATTTGCTTTCAAAATCACGACTATGGACAGGAAAGAATGAGGTGATCAATTCTGTGGTTTCCATTGCAGGAAAATGGAATTCTGCCATTCTTGACAAGGATTCAACCGAAGAAAGTCTTTTCGGCTGGACTGGCCCTGGCCAGTGCCCGTTCCAGCCAATTTCGGTAACGCTGAGCGGCTTCGGAGAAGACCTGTTTGTCGGCGATGGTTGGTTTCGACTGAAAAACACAGTCGAAGTAACTGTGGAGAACAACGTCGAGCAAGAGACGACAGACGCTATGGAAGTTGATGCTGATTGCAGTGCCGAAGGCCAAAAGCTTGACTTTGAAGACGCCGACAAGCTTCTCGACAGTGAAGACGAAGGCCGCAATGGCAATGCCGAGGCCGCAACGTTGAAAGAATCCCGAGTTCCGACTTTTGCTGGGATATGCCTCTTTCTTTTGGATCAGGCCATGCCAGGTGAAGTGTCGAAGACCATTGCGGATTCTGAAGAATTTCTCCCCTACAGGGTAGCCGCGTTTAAAGGCTTGCGCGATATGCTGGCCAGCCTGGTTGAATCCGAAACTTGTTCACGGGGGACAGAACTCAAGAAAGAGCTATATCGTAGCCTTTCTCCCAATCTGATATCCATGTGCAGCATACCGCACGGCAAAGACTCCAATGCAGATTGCTCCAAGAAGGCCGACGAGCCTCCCGTCCTCGTTGCTAGAGCGATAGACTGCCTTGGCGTGTGCTTTTGGCAATCGATGGGAACACAAGCAGAAGTCCAAGAGTGTCCATCTGCAAATGTTCTCAAGTTGACAACAATGCTGCTGGCGGCAGGAGGTGAAAAGCAAGCTGCTTGGACAGTCCGAGAAGCCTCGCGCCTGTGTCTTTCATCTTTGGCTTCAAAATGCCACGCTCAGGCTTTGCGCGACCACAGAGTACCTTCTGCAATAGTGGAAAGCGCAGACCAGGGTCGGAAAGACAGAAAGTTTTGGAAAGTGCGACTGTCTTCCGTGAAGTTGCTGCATTCGCTAGTTGCTCGAGCTGGGAGCAAGGCGATAGATGGGAAAGATCAAGAGAGGCAGCTTCTACTGGAGAGCATTTTACCAGAAAAGGAAAGAATCCTTTCGATATCAAGGAATATGCTTTCGGACTCGGAGCCTAAGGTTACCGCACAGAGTGCATCACTGCTCAGCCTGATGTCATGGTGGCCGTAACTGCGTTTGAACGAAAACGTGAGTGCCCACCGTGGTGAAATTCGAACATAAGAGGAGCAGGGCACGGTCACAATGCTCGAGTAACCAGAGCAGCCAAGACGATCAGGCAGATCCACAATGATGGACGGTCGTGCACGCACTGCTTCTTGCGGTACATTGTTGTTCCATACCGGTATTAGCCATGGCAGAAATAGCTACCTTTAGAAAAGATGCCATTCTGCCTCGTTGCTGATGTATGGTAAGGATGGCGTTAGATCGTGAAACACAATCCTCCCGCTGATGTCGGCACCGAAAGGGGAAATCCTCGAACGCTGCCACAACACCTTTGCCCAGAAAGTGGAAGTAAAATTTCTTCTCTCCTAGAAATAGCTACCCACAGGCTGTAAATAGGTCTTTCGATCGAAAGCATACCACTTCGAGAGGAATTGAGGCGACTTTTCTGCCCTCTCGCCTGGGACCGTACGGTATGATAAGGCCATTGCACTACGTGCCTCCCGGTGTTTGCACCACCAATCACCTGAAGCATTGAAAATTCTACAAAGTCTTAGGGTCGAGTGGTCTAATGCGGAGCACATCGGCACAATTCAGGGGCATGCAATACATGTCACCTGTTACCACGTCCTGCACCCCTCCCTCCCAAAGATTCAGGCCTTTGAATGGTCCTGCAGTCGTCGATACTTCGACATCACCCCCCGGCTTTATTTGAACACTGGAAAACAAATTACATTAGTGTCCCTGAAAGCCATACGCCAGAACTTGTAACCTTGGACTTACCGGAGAATCTTTTCTCCTTTCTGGAGATGCAGAAACAACGAACTGTGAGCGGCATGCTGCCATCATCATGGGAGGTACACGCAAAATTTTTTGCACTTGCCAGTGGGATGCCGTAAAGGAATCCATGCTTGGCAGTGAATCCATTCTGCCACTTGTTCTGGTGTATCTTGACCAGATCACGCAAGTTAGGACCGACTTCTTTTACCTCGTTTGTTTTGGTGTTGATCTGCACAACATGATCTGCATCTGATGGAAAGAAATAAACATTTCCATCGTCTCCGTTGGCCCCGCCCAAGAACTTGTATTTTCCATCCGATCTGTGCTGCCCGGTTCTCACCGTGCCAAAGGTTTTGATTATAGGTGGGTTGCCTGGTTCAATTTTCAAGCAGGTATCTGCGTTTGCAGGAATTCCGTAAATAGCATTGTCGGTTCCGAGCGTCCCGCCATGCCAGAGGTGTTTTCCCTCCCCAAAGTTACCATGTATTGTTGCTGTTTGTGTTGCTGGATCAATTCGAAGCACGCCTCTGGCGTTCTGGACGATTCGATTCAATTGTATGCAGACAGCAGAGAGAAGCAGCTTTGTCAGGACGTTCCGCACAAACGAAATTGCAGGTTTCCTCTATTTGCACACTCGACTACGCACCTGACAAATGCCATAGATAGCTGTACCAGCGCATCACGAGGATACCGTACGGTACGGAGGTTAGTGAAGACAAACATACAATACCTTGGGTGAATGCCAACTTCACTTACCTCCATCCTTGGGTCCAACCAAGCCACCGTACCATTTTCCTTCACCGGGAAAGGGACCGCCAAAAAAGCTTACAGCCTCTGTGGTTGGGTCAAACTTGAGTACTGTTTCGGCAAACTGTGGAATCAAGTATAGGCAACCGTCGATAGGTGACAATCCAGCACCATGATATTTCCATGGCAATCCACGCTTGGGTGCCATGGGGTGGTCATCCCATTCGATCGTAGAGATTTCGTCTGTTTCGGGATCAATGCGGAGTATGCTATCCGCGTGACAAGGGAGACCCAGGATTATACCCGAAGGCAACCGCACCGCTCTCAGCCACTTGTATTCTCCCTTGAACTCCGGCCCAATATGTTTGATGATGGGAGGATCTGTGGAAGGATCAATCACCAAGACCCGACTAGCATGGCCGGGTATGCAGTAGATTTTCCCGTTCAATCCTATTTCTCCACCTAGATACTTTTCACGTCCCGTTAGTCTCTTATTCTTGGAATCGTTGCCATCATCCTCTGGATCATTGTACCCAAATAATGATACTTCGGTGAACTCGTCTCGATAGTAACGCGTTTGCTGTTGTTGTTGCTGATTGTCGGGTTGTTTCTTGTTGTTTCCATTCTTCTGCTGCTTGTTGGTTGCTTTTCCCTTCATATAGTTTTTGGAGACCCTCGAGCTCCAAGCATCAAATGTGACTTGTTGCTTTTTTAGCGTCACTCCTGCCAAGGCTCTTGCCGGTGGCACTTGAAGGACTGCCGTACCCTTGGGCCGCAAAAAGAAAGTGGCTGCCATTCGTTCCTGAACCAGTTCCTTTTGAATGACACGATGCTTTACCGAGGGGCATTTTCCACCGGTAATATAGGAGAGCACGGATCCAATGAAAATGGCGGCAACCGCGTGTCCGTGGAGAGGCAACTCGGTCCATTCTCTCTTTTCTTGGTCAGGGATTTTTCGAAAGTGTTGCAGACCCATGGCACCAGGGTTTGTACCCGGCTGGTCGAGTATGACAACGGAAAGGAGAGATGGATCCGTATGCTGTGGCAGTATGACTGTTTCATCTTGTTGTTTCTTTTCATCATCGTTGATGTTGTTGTTGTTGTTGCTACTACTAGTAGAGTCCTCGCAGACATATCGTTTGAGATGCCATTGACTGTGATCTTCGTGGTGATGAAACGTCTGTTGGAACCAATTGTGCGGAAGATCCAGACTGTCTTCAATTGCCGACAGTGCATCATTCGCAATATCATGAAGACATTCTTGCAGTTCCTTCATGGCTGGCAGAAAATCACGGTTGCTGCTACTGCTACTGCTACTGCTACTGCTACTGCTAGCACCACCACCATCAAATCCAAACATGTCTCCATCACTAAAGACAAAACCTTCTCGAAAAGCGTTGTATCGAGACATGGAATTGATCGAAGCGGCAGGGTGGTATCCACTGGCATGGGCGGAGTCTTCCGTGGGTCCTATGCACTTGCACGGCACTGGACTGGTACTAATGGTACTAGTAGTACCGTTACTGGGAGCAGATCGGATGGTATCCAACGCTTGTTTGCCTTGGTGGAATCCTTTGGCTATGATTCTCTGCTGATCTTCTGTCAGTGAAAGCAATGCGTAGCCTCCTTGGACTTCCACATCTTTGGCAAGATTCTCAATACTGCTAGTGCTTGACAACATGTTTTTTGAAGGATGGTGAGACGCTGCCAGTACCAGCATCAGAACGGTTATTCCAAACATGGCCAAACTGCAGAAATAAAACAATTGTTTAGGAAAAAAGATCCAAGAAAGCTTGATGTGCTTGCATGGAAGCTCTGTAAGCTAGTCAAAGAAATGGATCAATCCTCAGCGAGCCGTTTGTCATTGCAATTAATAACGGTATTGACTAACGGTATTGCTGCACCGGTACGTGCACCCCCCAAAACAGACGTGATCGTCGCTCGACAAGTCAAAAGATACTGGTACTCTAGCTAGACTAGTAGACTAGTGCTAGCTAGCCAGTAAATGGCGAGAGTAGCGTACCTTACGAGTTCTGTAGTCAAGAAGAAGGGGCGAAGCTCTTTACTTTGTATGTGTTGGTCTATTTTAGTTTTAGTTTTAGTTACTTGGGGGGATTTGCAAGTCTAACGAGGAAGAAGCCAAAGAGGAATTCAGAGACAAGAGAAGATAATCAAAAGAAACAGCCCCTGATTTTGTGATGCTGTGCGTATGATGTGTGCAAGGTATATTCATTCATGCAAGCTTGACTGAGGTGCGTTCTTCGGTGTGTGAGGTCGTGAGGTCCGGCTGTATGATATGGTATGTATCAGTAAGCTTACGCCGCAGGCGAAGCGGATAAGTGGTCAAAGGGGACGAGAAAGGTTGCAAGATAGAAAAAGAGAGCATCGTCGTCGTCCAGGATCGTTTCTTCTGCAGATGCCGGGAAGAGGTTCTGCATCATGTCCCAGCACGTTCGGGACGCAGTTCGATCAAAGAGGCTCGAATGCAAGTGACCCATGTTGTTGGCAAGGGAGAGAACCAACAGAGCGTCGTCGTCGCTGATCCCCAAGATCGCATCCGTGTCGGTCAGAAGCTGAAAGGCATGTCGATAGAAGCCCAGGGCTCTTGTCAAGTCCCGAGACAAGCCAGTTTGCATCAATTTCAAGTGGCAACAAAAACCTGCATTGTAAAGAAGGATCGCTCCTAACTTGAATTGGTCCATGGTCACGTCACTTGTTGCGGGCATGACAATCGCTCGATTGAAGAACGAAAACGCACCAACATTCAATGACGGCGACGAATCGAACGGTATCTTGATGCTCTGGAGAACGACGGAGGGTGGCGGCAAGAGCACTTCATCATCATCGTTGTCCTCTTCCATGGAAAAGACCAACTCTCTCAATTCGCTGAGCGTCTTATGGAGAAGTTTTACGCTCTCGTCCTCGCGCCCCTCCATCAACATGGAAACGGCGGTGCCATTGGCACGGACAATATGGGCAGGGACGTTCATCATGGTCAAAGTCAAAAGCTTGCTGGTAATAAGTGGTAGAATGGCGGCCCTCTACCGGTATTGTTTGATTGTTGCGCAAAAGATTTCGTTTTCGCCTTTGGATTAATGAGAAACTGTGACCAATACATACGCACCGCATATTCGGCGGTTCAGGGGTCTTTTCGTGGCTACCCACAGAAGCCAGAGTCCCGGAACTCTCTGAACTTTCCCAGGGGCAACAGCAGGTGTTTCGGGCTGAGGCAACGACGCAACCCGAACCCGCCGAGGCTCGAACGTTATCCATCAAATAGAATCAATTCCTCCTGTTACCGGTACCAGCAGCTACACAAAGCCACATACTATTCCGTCTAACCAAGGTAAAAACAGCTTTTAATGGTTTCCAAATACCACGTCAGATCCACGGAATTCAGCGAATAATAAATGTTTCTTTTCTGACGTCAAGAAAAGCTTTTTGCGGTGATAAATTTCATGTTGATCCTCAGTGTTCTTCACCCCAAAATGTTCACAAATAGCGAATGGTTCAGAACTTGAAATGAAAAGCATTATTGCACCACTACGGCAGGAGGAATTTGTCAACAAGCGTCAGAGAAATACAGATGACTCAGATTCAACAAGGTCAAATCGGTGTGTGCTTATATTTTTCTCCCCGCTGTCGCCATGATACATGTGGTTGAAGCTGTGAAGAAATAAATGACTTAAACATTAGGCCGCTCTCTACCGGAGGGACTAAAGTAGCGACTAAGCCATATTTCGTAGTTTAGTCCATAGTTTAGTCTCCGGGGGTGGTGTCTACCCAAGCAACTAAACGTCCCACGGACTAAAGGGTTTAGTCACAAAGTTCGTTCACCGACTAACCGGAGGCTGGTTAGTCGGTGAGCGAGCGTAACGACTAAAGCCTCTTTAAGAACTCTTTAAGAACAGCACTTTAAAAAAGAACAGCAGCCTCATTGCACAGCCTCACTATCAGAGCATTGCGACAGAGCTGATAGAGCAGAGGTGCGATTGAACGATCGAAGGATCGAAGGATCGAAGAGGAGTATCGGCCGATAGTACGATAGAGGTGCAACCGATAGTAGAGGTGCAAACGACGAAGAGCACTTTATCAAGCCGACAGTCTTCGGTTGAGAATAGAAAGCCATCCCTCATTGCAGAGTATGGAGTGAGGGATGGCTTTCATTTCTCGGCCTATCCAATGATAGTAGTAGTACCGGTATAGTAGTAGTAGAGGTGCAAACGATCGAACGATCGAACAATCCAGAGGAGAGGTGCATGGCAATGGTGTGTTTTGAGTCTTGTTATCTCAGTCTTGTTATCTCAAAAAAGTAATCACTTCTGTTAAGTCTTTGTTTGAGTCCTTTAATCCCTTCTTTTAAGTCTTTGTTTGAGTCCGTTACATCTTTTTTGAGTCCTTTAAGTCCAGCACCCTGCAATGGATTTAGTCGCGGTGTTTGTTTAGTCGCCACGGTAGACACCACGTTTTGACTAAAAACTGGACTAAATTGTTTAGTCCGAGATTTAGTCATCTGCTGGTAGACACCACCATTACTAAAGGATAATGACTAAATCTTGAACTAAACAACCACCTAAAGGTTTCCTTTAGTCGCTACTTTAGTCCCTCCGGTAGAGAGCGGCCTTATGACTAGGGCCCGTGCTCCAATTTCTTTTTACTTCAACACTTCAACGAAACCAGCAGAAGAGCTTGCATTGCTCTTGGGTGGAGAAAACCAACTGCATTCTAACCGCTTTATCGCCATCATTCGTGCTATAAAAATATAACTGTTAAATTACAGTACCGGTACCGGTGACAGGCTCGCGCAATTGACGGGTCCAGTCGTAAACTCCGCAACCTCACTTTTTACCACTGTTGAGGCCAAATCTCATAGAGCTCCTTCCCGGTACGAGTACATCGTACTTTTACGCACTTTCTTCCAAGCAGCAGCAAGCCCCTGCTGGCTGGTGGTGGTGGTTAAATGATTCAATCAGATACCAGGTACTAGCTAGAGTACTGAGTGAGTAAGAGAATGCCACCTTTGGATGATCATTCTTTGGATGACCCATTGGATACCACTTGTCAGTTAAGTCTTTAAAGGCACTACCTGTATCACCTTCAGTGGGCTGCTACAGTAGCCCAAATCACTCCATGATGCTAAGTCTTCTCCTCCCAAAGGTGTTTGGGCTACTCGAGTAGCCTAAATTCGCCCCTTTGTGTTTGGGCTACTCGAGTAGCCTAAATTCGCCCCTTTGCGTTTGGGCTACTCGAGTAGCCTAAATTCGCTCCTTTGTGTTTGGGCTACTCGAGTAGCCCAAATTGGCCGTGTCCATTGGAAGTGTACTTAGACTGTTTTGGCTTGTGACTTGTGGCTTATAGCTGTATGCCACCATTCAAAAAACGTCACCTATTTGGGCTACTTGTGTAGCCTAACCTCCAAAAATCAGTTTGGGCTGCTTAGCCCATATGTTTGGGCTGCTCAAGTAGCTCAAACTTTGAGATACTCAAGTAGCCCAAACAATCAGATGTTGAGCTACTTGAGTAGCCCAGTGCACTAGCTACACATTGGGCTACTTGAGTAGTCTAGATTTTCGGCTACTTGAGTAGTCCAGTTCTTCATACGATTTTAGCAAAGAGTGACTGGATTAAGTAAATTTTACTGAAACAGGTCACCAACTGCCAAATCGCTAAAACACAGGCTTTCAGCCTCTGTGGTAACTTTTCGGTTTTGGCGTGACTCTTTCATCTCCTCTGCGAGACTCATCAGTGCTGGGCTAAATTATATGTAAGTCCAGTTCTTCTCTGCAACTTTAGGCTACTCCAGTAGCCCAATGCCATGGCCTTTTTAAAAGTAAGAAATTGATGTCCTCTATGGTATGTAATGCAGGGCGTGTACTTAACTGACAAGTGGTACGACCCAATGGGTCATCCAAAGAATGATCATCCAAAGGTGGTGTTCTCATGAGTAAAGAAATAGCAAGAACCTTTTGGAAGATTCGATTCGATTCTAAGAATGGCCGCCTCAATAGCATTGTTTGCTTCTTGCTGAGAGTCAGACCCGATGTACTAGACTACTGTATGAACAACTATCAAGTCTACGGCAAGTATGGAGAGTCCTTGATGCCGTCTTCATCAACCAGTATTCCCGACAGAGATCGTCTATCGTCTGCTTCTTGCACCCAGAAGGCTGCCCCCACTGCATTGACAAACTTGCCGTCGCTGCTCCAGCGCAGTTCCTCGCCTCGGCCGGTTTCTGGAGGGAAGACTTCATATACTCGGATGAATCCGTTGCCATACTCACAGCAGATTCCGTCCCAGAACTCATCCAGCATCAAGAAGACATACTTTCCCGGAACCAAATCAGGAAACCGCATCGATTGGAGACCAGAGGTTGTCACTTCGCCATAGTTCGACCAAAACAACTCCTCCTTGGTGTCATCATTGTAAAGTACCCAGGCATTCTCGGTTGGATAATTATCATAATTGATATCCACCTGCAGCGTGATACCCTTAGGTTGAATTAGATCACTGTTGCCATTTGTGCTGCCTGCGGTGGTCCCTGGGGTTGGTGCTTGCGTAGGAGTTGGAGTAGTGCCATTGGAGTTGCCATTGGAATTGCCATTCGAGTTGCCATTCGAGTTGCCATTGGAGTTACCATTGGAGTTACCGTTTGAGTTGCCATTCCCATTACAGGATGCAGGAGGATTGGCTGACAAGTCACATATTTGATCTTGGATCCAATCATACGCTGCTGACACTCTTGCGTAGACTCCTGGGAATCCAGGATTTGCACACCCATTCCCCCATGAGGTGACTCCAACTTGTACCCCATTCCCGTCCACAATTGGTCCTCCTGAATCGCCCTGGTAGAGTGTTGTATGAAGCGACTGGTAAGCACAAATATGGACAATGGCAAATCTATGGCTACCCGTTCGCTAGCATGGTACCAACCTGACAAGTGTCCTTGCCGCCACCATTCACACCAGCACAAAACATAATGTCCTCCTGTCGTTCCGAAAGCAGAGGAGATGAACTAACCGTTAGATTCGAACGTTGCAGCCACTGTGACTTTTTGGAACAAGGCCATGAACTTACCACCACCTGGCCTCGATACGCAACGTTACAAGTGTCGTGTGCTACATGGTTTATTACCACCTCTCGCAAGCTGTTTGAACCAAATCCACCTTCAAAGGTGGCCCCAAAACCAATGGCGGTGAGGGCGTCTCCAGGCGATGGATTGCTGAATTCTTTGTTCAGAACAACTGGTTTCTTGTCTGTGATAGCCGTAGCAAGCTTATACACCATGATGTCATAATCCTGGGAATAGTCGTCGTACAGAGGATGCCTAGTGCCAATGCCGACGACGTCCGTTTTCACACCGTTGTTCTTGCTGCTGCCACCAACTCGTAGGTCATCTGGATAGATCGGCTGGCAATGTGCGGCTGTCAAAACGATGTCTTCGTAGATTAATGAGCCACCACAGCCACCAATGTAGACAGAGAATTCGTAGTTCTTCGCATCAGCAATGCTGCCTCCGACAATTTTGCTCTGGAAGGGGAAGTGCGGCTCGTCGCTATCGGTGCCCTCTATTCTTCGACGCAATGATGGCTCCTCGGACGCCAGGCACAAACTGGCCCATGCGGTTGCGAGCAAAGCTAAAGAGAGACTGAGCTTCATGGTTGCCTTTGAAGTGATGTTTTCTTTGGAATGGTCCTGGATTGTGAGATCCTGGGGTTTGGCGGCCAAGGCCAACAACAGGTTTTGGATGGGTCTTGGTTCCGAATTCAAGGCACCTAATGCCACCCCGCGAACTGGCGTAAGATCTGGTCACGTTCGATGACCGATGACTCTCCTCTCTATTCACATACATGTGCCTGTACTGGTTAGGACTTATTAGCACAACCAGCGGCAAATCGAGCTGAGATCCACTATCGAATCAAGACTTGCCAGCGGAGACGAACTTCCGAACCCTGAGAATCGTGCCAAAATAGTCCCGCATGAGAAATAAATGAGAAGGAGCTACGTACCGTACTAGTACTAGTACTGTACCGGTACTAGCTAGTACCGTCGATAGTTGGGGAAGCCAGTGGCTCCCACCAACGAAAGAGTGAACTGGCTACAGCTATAGTATGCTACTGCATGTAGTCTAGGTAGCACTTGCTATATAGCTGGCTGGTTGCAAAGTTCCGCAGATCTATTAGCTGGGGTAGACGATTATCCTATAGTAGCTAGCTAGCAAACCTTGTCCGAGAATTCACGGGCTGAATGATTCATCAACCCATCAGCGAATTCGCCTACTAGCCAGAGAAGAAGCTAGTAGCCATTGAAAAAGTAAGCCAGGTGATGACTGGCTGGGTGCTGGGTGGCGGGTGGCGGGTGGCTGGCTGTAAACCCACCCTGTGCAGCTGATGAATTCCCTGCCAAGCCAGGAAGGGAACTGAAGCAAAACTTGCATGGCCACAGCTAACTGCTGACCCACTCACACATTCCGCAGCTTTTGCGACGACCTAGTTCGCTCTCTATTGCTGCTGTGTGCGATGCTTGGAGGACTAATGTAAGAAGCCTGATCTTCGCACTCCTCTTCTTCTAGCAAAATCAGCCGCAAATGCTGTGCTCGGTTCTCTCGGATGTACCAGATAAACCCGATCAGTGTCACCATGCAGATGCTGCACCAGGCAGCGAAGTTCACTGTTGTCGGGTTGTAGGGCTCGCCTTCTCCAACTCTTCCCTCGTTCTCTTCCAGGTAAGCGTCCCATGCAGATTCAACGTACACGTTGATTCCCATGAGGATAGCGTCAAAGGTACCGTGCAAAATGACGGCCGGGAGAACGATTCGGCCAACTCCTATCCTATGATTGTTGTGATTTGAGCCCTCAACAAACTTTCGTACCATATTGACGCTCTGCAGAGCCGCGGCCAGCGCGTGAATGGGGAAGACTGAACGGAAGAGGAGGACAATCCATTCTTCGTAAACGTCTCCGCGATGCTCAGCATTGGCGCTACCTCTGGCCCCACCAAGGAGAAAGACATACATCATGTTTTCGGCGCAAGCGAGACCTACAGCAACACTGATCATTCCGGTTGTCACAGCTGCTGCTTTCTGCCTGTACGTGCGGACATCGTTTTCGTCCTCGTAGAATTCTTCGGCAGTGTTGTTGGACGGAAGCATCCTCTTGAGCTTCTCTTCCTCCGACCTTTGCGTGTCAAATGACTTGCTCCGTGCAAGGTTACTGACTTTGTGAGATGCAAACGGATATGCAATGAGACCTCCATCCGCGGCATGCTCGTCGTGGGATTTTCGGTCAAGCCCGGTCAGGAATATGAGATCAGGGTGCTCGACTGATCGGAAGGTGTAGTATTTGCAAAGCTCTTCGGTCACGGCTGCCACGATGTATGCATTGAAGAGTTCGCCAAGCACCCAAATGACCCTATAATTCGATGCCATGAAGGAGGCAAATGTTTCTCCAATGAGTGAATGGAACAATTCGTAGACAGCCCAGGCAGACATCAAGATGATGTTCACAAGAAGCCCTTCAAAGAACACGGCCGACGGTACTGCAATGACGAATCCCGCTGCAAAGAACTTGATAACGGCATCCAAGCTCAAATCGCTCTTGTGAAAGATCCAATGGACAATATACAGGACGAGAAAGCTCTGCAAAAACGTTGCCAAAAGCAATACCGCATCGGGCCATGAAAATGCAGCTCTTGGATTGAAAAGTAAAGTGGCCACGATCACGAGCAGAGCGCTTGCTGCCGTGAACAATATGTAGCGACTAAGTCGACTGAGAGCATTGTAATGAGGAATGAAACCAGATTTCTTGCGCTTCTTGCCCATCCAACCACGCCTCAGCTCATTCACGTCTTTTTGGTACTCAGAGAATGGTTGATGCGTGATGAAATCAATACGCTGGTACCTTGGCGGCAGTAGCAACCTCATCTCACGTGCTTCTTGAGCCAACGCGCAAACCGAAAGACACTGGAACCAGCATTTGCAACAGTAGCCACAACAAGCAGACATCAAATACGCGAATCCTCGTGAAACAAAGTCTTCGTGTTTGGGTGCTTTCTTGCGGGTCGTTGTTATGCCCTGATCATTCACACCGAGCTCCTCTTCACCGGGATCACCGTCATCGGGCGGATCGGTCGGGTAGCAACCGAGAATAGTGTGACTACAGGCTACCTCATAGGCCTTATCTTCGAGTTCATCTTTCATGGACATGTGCCGACTCCTTCCTGAGTGAGCGACTTGATAAAGACGGTCGTCTTGAGTCCTTGCGCGGACAAGTTGGAATCGTGTTCTCATCCTCCTGCGCCTTCCGAGCACGCCGAGGAACAGCAAGAAGGTCAAGAACAGAGCAGTACGAATGTCGGTGGCTAAATCTCGTTCTGCCTCGTCGTAGTCAAAAGAATCAAAGTCATCGGTGTAAGCATCCGCCAAAGTTCTAGTCGAATGAGCCTCTCGTTCCCATTGGTCGTTGGCAAACTGTGAAATTGGATCCCACATGTGTTCCTGACAGTCTCGCAGCTTGAAGACTCCGGTGGCTCGGTGTCGATGGTAGTTTCGGTCGACCCCATGAACGAAAGGAATCATCTCTGTAGTTCTTTTCAGTTCGCGCCTGTTGCCATCGTCGTCTGCAGCATAGTAGTCATCCCCGCCATCATCGTTTGCCGCCGCGTCATCGTTTGCCGCTCCGTCATCATTGGCGGCATATCCATCGTCAACGTTACCACCATTAGCATCGTCTCCGTTGGCTTGGTCGTCTCCATTGGCTTGGTCGTCTACTTGACCATTGTACTGGTCATCATTATTATCGTTGCCGTCGTCGTTGGCAGCCGCATTGTTGTTACCATCGTCGTTGTCGTTTGCATTTGCTGCATCGTCGTTTCCTTCGGCGTCATCATCATTGACATTGTCGTCGCCATTCTGCTGTCTATCCTGATTCTGATTATCATCATTGTATTCCACCTGGTCTTGATAGTTTCGCCAATAGTCATCTTGTTGCTGCTCTGCATCGTTTTGGTCTCGAGAATCATAATAATAATAGCCGTCATCATTTTCATTTCCCACCTCTCCATCATCCGAACCTCCACTGCTGCTGAGGTCTGCTGCCAGAGCATTTCCATTGCCGAATCCCCAAATTACAAATGTGAGGAAGATCAGAACAATAGTCGCCAAAAGGAGGTAGGAAAAAACTTTGCTTGGCGAACGCTTGTCGACGGACTGATTCTTTTTGGAAGGTTTCACTCCACGGATATGATCCCTCACTTGAAGTAGATACTCGGTTCGATTCGAGAGAATCAATCCAAAGCATCCAATGCTGGTACACACCAACGACTCATCTAGGAAGAGGGATGCAATAGAGGTGGAGAATCCTCTATATCGCTTCATTCTTCTTCGAGGATCGTTTTCGTCCATGGACTCGGACTCGAGAAACTCACTGTTGCTAGTCGTCGTGACCGGGCTGGCAAGTCCACTCCTGGCGGATCGACGATCTGTGTCCAAGGATTGACCCTCTTCTTCGTCGGATTCGTCGTCAGTATACGACGAATAGATTCTTGGTTTGCGGTTTGACCTGCCTCGATCGGGTCGTGAGCGAGTCCTGCTTCGTCTACCGCTGTCTCTCTTTGATGAGTCCCTGGCCTTGTTATTTGCCGAACCGGTACTATGTTCCAAACTCGCACCGTCTTCATCTTCTTGTGACGAGGAACTGGAGGAAATGAGATCGCTGGCCGTTTGCTTGGAAGAAGTTCGTCGTTTTCCTCCTCGACTGCTCTTTTTCGTGTCAGAACCGCTTTTGCGATTGGCCACTTCTGTTTCAGTCGAATTGCCATCGTCATCCTTGTGGTTGTCATCGGAGTCGTTATCCGAGATATCAGATTCGGCCTTGTTCACCTTGTTGTTTCGACCGCTGCGGCTGCTGCGAGTACGTTCGCGGGATGCTACACGTCGAAACAGAGTCGAGATGCTTCCTGTCAAGCCTGATCGTTTCGGTGGCGAAGTCACAAAGTAGTTGTCATCTCCGCATCCACCTTCCGAGCTCACGGGAGAAATGATGGAATCCACGGGGATATCAATGCTGCTTGCTCCCAAGATGATGTCATCTTCTTCGTCCACCGATCGTTCAGGTGAGAATTCTTTCTCTTCCTCTTCCAACTCTCGCCGTCTGCTACGGCTCGATCTATTGGATCTATTGGATCTAGCCGATCGATTCGACCGCCCCCGACCCCATCGACGAATGCTGTGTTCCGCCATTTTACCGATCGCAGTCTGATCAGCCGCGGTTTTCTATGAATTACTGAACGGGCCCCTCGGCCACAGCGTGTTGTTGCTGTCGTCCTCGTCGATCTCGATGGCGACGATGATACTACTCGTACCTTATTGTTGCCGGGAAGCTGTCGGGCGGAGTGGAGGACGATGACGAATTGTCGGCAGCAGTATGGCGAGTGTACCGTAGTATGCGGCAAATGAAGGTGCTTCCACTTGCACGGATGCTTGAACTCGTCGCTGGGATCTCGACGAATTGTAAGGCTGAAACTAAAAAGTGAGAGCGGTCGAGTTCTGGAGCACTGTACTTAGCTCGTCATCGAGGATTGCGTGCTCATGGCGAATGCAACAATCGTGGCATGAAACTTTGGGTGCTCGCCAACAAGATGGCATTGTCTTGCAGGCTCCCAGATCTTTTTGTGCTTGGGACGAGGTAATTATTTACCCCCAACTCCCATAAATGAATGAATGACGTTGCCGAGGTCAAGAAAAACAACCCACACCTCACGTTTTCGTGTTGCTGCCGACAGCTGCGATGGCAATTCTTCTTCTCTGTTGACGCTTCATATGAGGATTCGTATTAGTAGTTCCACCTGTCCCTTTGGTTTCGATCTCCCTTCGGCGCTTCTTCGACAGCAACCCAACAAGTCAGCTCCAACATCAAAATTTTGAAAACTATGGTTTCTTCTGGATCAGCTGCTGCGTGGGGTCTGCTTTTGGCTTTCGCCTTGAGCAGTGTCTCTGGTTATGGTAAGGCTGCTGGTTGGGTATTTTAGTTGAGATGTCGCTTTCTATCATCTGGTGTCGGGACTACGAACCACTAGTCTCACATTAGCTCATCTTAATACCTTTTCTGTTTTTGCCTCGTTGTTTCATTTTTCTTTCGCAGCTCCCTCGTTTGTCCCCCGTGACCATGGAGTAATTTCTCCCATGCCCAAACATGTGGTTGCTTCTCAAGTGTACGGAAACAGGAGAGCATCTACAGCTACCAAGTCCAACACTATCAAGATGATGCCCATTGGTGTACCAAAAGTAGCCTACCGTGTTCCAGGATCCCAACAGGCCGACTGGGTGGACATCTACAACAGACTCTACAGAGAACGCATCATTTTCTTGGGTGCTGAAATTGACGATGAATTGGCCAACCAGGTGATTGGAGTCATGTTGTATCTGGATTCCGAAGACAGCACCAAACCCATTTATTTGTACATCAATTCGCCTGGAGGATCCGTTATTTCAGGATTGGCAATCTACGACTGCATGCAGCACATTCAATCGGAGGTCATCACTATCAATCTGGGATTGGCCGCCAGTATGGGCAGTTTCATCTTGGCAGCCGGAAGCAAAGGCAAACGTCTGGCTCTGCCCTCGTCAAGAGTTATGATCCATCAACCCATGGGTGGAGCCCAAGGTCAAGCCGAAGATATCAAAGTGGAAGCTGCCCAAGTCATGCGTATTCGGGATAACTTGGTCAAGATGTACTCTATGATGACGGGACAAACACAGGATCAAATTGTCAAAGACTTGGACCGCGACAACTTTATGAGTGCACAGGAAGCCATGGACTATGGATTGGTGGACCGAGTCTTGGAGTACAACAAAGATTCTGATACACAATTGTAACTGAACATGAATGAAAACGGAAAACTTGAACGTCAACAACATATCTTCGTAGCTGCTAGTACTGTAGCATTTGACCAAACTCTGCTTGCACTGTAGTTTGGGAGTTACTTCTAGTTAGTAAAGATGTAAAACAAATTTCCAGCAGTGGAGCACGGTACCGTATGTTAATACCTCTCTCCGTACTTTTTATGCATGATTTGAGCAAACATAGTTTTGCGAGGCCAATCCGAGCGGAAGGAACATCGTGATGTCGACGCGCATTTGACTGCCTTCGAGAGGTTCTGTCGCACTACAAGCGCACCCGCAACGTCACTCAATCAAGTTGCACTCGCCATTTTACCATACTGCACTCACCGTAGTGAGGCATCCCATCTCTCAACAACTAGCTAGTACAACCTGCTGCGTGTTAAATTCAGCACTGGAGTCGTGTAGTCTGCTGCAAAGAAGTTTTCCACAATGGTTTCCAGCTCTGGGGTGTAATGTTTCCACATCTTGTACTTGGACCAAGTGGCATGAGAAACATCGGTTGCTTTGCTCTCAAAAACTGCCTTATCACCATTGGCCCCCCACCCACTTTTTCCAAAGTCATCCCAGGCCCCAATTTGCTGCAAAAGCTTCTTGGCATCTGCTGCAGCATTGTCAATGTGGCCAACAAAGTCAAGGTGCCTCCAATATTTGGGCTCCATTCTGCGACTTTGACTATCCCAGTGGGGATTGCTGCATCCATTCAGGACTAGCTTGATGAAGCCTGGAAATTTTTGGGCTTCTTTGACACAATCACCACCAGGGCAGCACTTGGCTTGGACATGACTGCCATCATTACTCAATGCCTTATCAAGAAAAGCTGAGAGAAATCTCTCCTTGGGGTCTCGAACAAAGATGGCCCGAGTGTATTTTGGTGATGTCATAATCTCATTTGCTTCTCTGAGGCTGTATTGATGCAGATATCTAAGTCCATTGTGCTTGGGGTTGTGTGGTATCTGTCTAGAATCATCCTGTGAGCTCTGCGTCTTCCAGTCTTGGAAGCCCATCATTCTTCGAAAAAGCTGTTTCCAAACAGTGCAACTGTTGTAGTGTGGCGGCAGAAAATCAATGCAAAGAAATCACAAATGGTGAGTACCCTTTGAATCCACACGAGAATTTCTGATCCCATTCACATGCTCGTACCCTGCTTTGGGGACAGTGAAGAAAACTAGTTTATGCGACTCAATGACAATCGGAGAGGAATCCCATCCGGCTTCTGAGTACACGAAATCACCGGCTTTCACCAAGACATTCGCATGCTTCATTGAACGCTTGGCAAAGCCCTTTGGCTTGTACTTTATCGTTGACCTACTAACCGGATCAATTTGGGCGCGACGACCGCTTTGGTTGGGAGAAGGAACATCTTTCAGCTTGGAAACCTGCAACAGATTGAGAAAGAGTCCGGTGACTACCACCAGCAGGAATACAGCTTTTACCACTTTAAATTTGCTTCGCATGGAAGTGTCCATTGCATTTGAGGATGCTTCGACTGTAGGCTCTTGGGTAACAAGGACAAGGCGATGTCGTCTTCATCCTTGCACTTGTCGGTACTGTACCAACACCTGTACTTACTGTTGGAGCCTTCATTTCGCAGCAAACAGCTGAAGTGGGCGCACCTTGGTTTTGTTTTGATCTGCCGGCTCGTGGGAAACCGTTGCGTCTTCAGAAACGCAATATGGCATGCCCAAGGTGCTTCCGCGAAACACTCAAAGAAGGTTGGGTTGCAGGTCTTTGGATCTACATGTAAAACATCATGGCCCTGTCTTGAAGGCAGCACAATAATGCTCCGTGGATGTTTCAAGAGAGACCATCATCATCTTGCCTTGATTGTGGATCTGGAATGCGCCAAACTGTCTTCATTTCAGCTGTGGCGATATTGTGTTTGTTGTCGTTGGCATCGAACATCTTGTCCATCTTTAAGCTTGAGATCCTCGTTGCAGGAGCTCGGCGCAGAGACTCTTCTCTGACACGAGGTTTGTCAATTGATTTTGGACGGCCAAGACAAGGTGATTATGAAGACGGAATCAGTTCAGAGATAGCAGCAACTCGACCACACTGCGGCGATGCGAAGAAATGCTTGGTGGACAATGACGATTATATCTACGGCAATGCAGGATCATGGGATGCAGCCCCCATCGTGGTCGAGTCGCATAAGCTTGTCTTTTTCTCAATCCCAAAGGCAGGATGCACCACGTTCAAGATGCTGTTCCGAAGAATGATGGGCAAGAAAAACTGGCGAAGTCAAGACGGGCAGGTTTTTCTTCCCCACAATCCACGCTTCAATGGACTCAGGTACTTACATGAATATACACTTGAGGAGGCCAATGAGATCATGACATCACCCAACTATACCAGAGCAGTATTTGTTAGAGATCCAAAATTGAGATTCTTGTCTGCTTTCCTGGACAAAGCACTGAGCAATGGCGGTGACTACATCAAGAAAAAGTGCTGTCCTGCAGGCGATTGCATTGAGGCAGCTCAAACACTTGAGGGGTTTCTTGATTTGGTCAAATGGTGTCCAGACGAACACTGGAAACCCCAAAGTGAGAGGATGGAGGCAAAGTATTTTCAAACCATTGATTTTGTGGGACATTTGGAGAATGCCCACAATGATACCAGGCGGTTGCTTGAAAGAATACATGGTTGGGAGGAATTTGGAAAATTTGGGTGGGGAAAGGGAGGGGACCATTCAATTTTTCAGAGTCCCAGAGATGCTGGTGGGCATGCTACATGGTCTCAGTGGGAAATATGGAAGTGGTACAATCAGAGGTTGGAAAGAAAAGTTGAGATCTTTTACTCAAAAGATTATTCCAATCCACTCTTTGCTTTTGAGAAGAAAAATTTGGTTGCCTACTGAACGGATGAACAAGCACCTCACGTCCATGGTCCAGGGACTACCGATACCGTAGCTCGCTCCAAGGAGGAGTCGAGTCCTTGAACAGTTTAATTTAGTTGCAAGAAACATCAGAGATCCGATGTTGGCTGAGAGGCCTGCTTCAAAACACGGCCACAGCTTTGCCATTTGAGGATGCGGAGTGAACCAGCAACAAAAAGGAGCACCTGGGTGTCATGCGAAATAATTATTGCTTCTTTTAGATTAATATTTAACAAATTTTGCGACCGGGTGCCAACAAGTAAGCAGTATGTTGGCCATCAAGTCGCTACACCTTGTCCCCTGCCCCACATGGAATGATCCGATTAAACTCATCGAAGCAATCCCAATAGGGCAATCAAATGATTCACCACACGCGCATTGAATGGTGGAATCCTTTGACCTTTCATGGTATCAAAGTGCAATTTCGTTTTTTGGTTTGTTGTTGTTGTGCAGGACAATCATCTATGATGACTGTCCCTGTGATTCGCTTCCCCAGAGGAAGCGAGACCTTGAGGGGTGACTGTCGTTCGCACCGGCACCGGCACCCGTACCCGAACCAAGGTTTGGTTGAATCGCCGCAAACAGGGCTGATGAGCCCTTGGCATCCGAGTCCCAGTCTTGCGTTAGATTTTTCGACCACATTTCTGATCCAAGCCCGTCTCCCAAGGCAAGCCCTTGGAAGCCCGGCAGCACGTCCTTTTCGTCGTTTCCGCTCTCAGTGGGCCCAAACAGACTATCCACCATTCGGGAATCATCTTTGCCAGTATTCATCGACGACGATCGAACACAATTGTTTTGGCCCATATCTTTTCCGATACCTTTCGTGTCGAGGGGAGGTAGAGTCCCAATTCCCAAGCCACCTAGAGCTGCCGCAGTTGAACTCGAACGCGTCGACCTTGATGGGACAGGGAGGGGATTGTGCGGATATGCTTCAGAGCCACTAGAATGGCGCACGACACGAGAATTATCCGCACCAGGAACGAACGGAGCAGCCCTGCTACTGCCCCACATTCCTCCAGTTGGATAGTTTCCAGATTTTCCTCTGTGGTCTACAACGTTCCCAGCTCCAGAATCATAACTCGGATGAAATCGACCACCCATTCCCATGTCAGGAGCATGATTGTGGCGCATTTGCTTCTGATCCGACGCATGAAACGCGCTTTGTTGATGAACATGGAGGGACCGCTGAGGGTTTTGCATGGTAGATGGAAACTGCATGGAGCTAGCACCGTGGTAAGCATGTGCATCCGGTCGAGGTCGGTAATGCCCACCATGGTGTGGCATGCCACCAAGACCATTCATGGACCTTACCGCAGCAGGAAGATGCTGCTGCTGTTGTTGTTGCTCGCGCAATATGGATTGTCCCATCAGCATGCTTTGCTGGTTGTCAGGAAGCCTCTGCTGTTGCTGATGGGGGCGTTGCGGGAATCCGCGTGGGATTCCAGTCTGCATATCATACCTCGGAGACACTGCCGGCATAGAAGATCCAGCCATGCCAGCTGCAAACAGGTGCGGCGCCGCATGCTGGGTTGTCGGCACTCCGCCTCCACCGTGAGTGTCAGTGATCGTATTCAAGTTCATCTGAGGCAGATTGCTTTGTTGCTGGCCAAATAGATGTGTGCCGGTTGCCGCAGTCTGATGTGTCTGTTGTGGTTGCGCGTACCCGCCACTGTATTCAGGTGGAATCAAAGGGCCGCCAGGAGTTCCGCTGCTACCAAAGTGACCTTTCGACGACGATGCCATGGATGGCTCTGGAGTCGAAGAAAGCGACGACGAGGCTGAGATGGTACTTTTTGCGTCTCCTATATTGATATGCGACGACGGCGGTGGGGTATGAACTCTCTCATCTGTCACGTGTGCCACCATTTTCGGTGGGGAATTAGCAGCGGAAACAGTTGGTCCAAAAGCTTGATTGCTGGCGCCAACAGTAGTAGTGTTTGACAGTGTAGCCACGTTCAACTCGGGCTGAGCCAACGTAGGAGGAGCGGGTGCAATCGGAATTGTTGCCACAGGTGCTGATGCTACTGGTGCAGTTTTCGCTGGCGGTTCCGGAGCAGGTGCAACTGTATCCAAGATATTTAGAACAGGTTCGACCTTTGTTTCAGCTGCCGCCTCAACGCTCTGCAGAATATGTGGAGTCGGTTTCAGGCTCTCGGGCGGGTTGCGCTCCAAATCTTCCAGTGACTCAGCTGCCCCCTGCAACTGTGCATGAGGGTAGCTGAGAACGTCACGAACCATGCGAATCGCGGTCTGAACATTATCCTTTGCGCCCGAGATTCTGACTTTCCGCGGCGTCACAGTCTGATCAATATCGACTCTGGCGCCACTAGAGTCTTGAATATGTTTGATGGTCCAGCCGCGGCGCCCAATCAGCAAGGGTACAAAGCAGGCTTCGCAAGAAATCTCATGGGCGTGTTCACCGTTTGCCAGGGTTCTTGTTATAGACCCGGAGAGGGGGGGATCGATCCCGGGAATCGCCTTCGTCAATGATAGCTCTTTGCTTAGGGGCGATTTCATGGGAGAACCAAACGTCAGATTCTTCATCGCTACTTCGAGGATATTTCCAGTACTTGGATGGCTCAGTTCTGTCTCGCCGACGGGTGGCGCACCAGGCACAGGAGCTTTGTTCACCAGCTCTTTCACCAGCTTCACGCCAATTTCCACGCTCTTTCGATTGCCACTAACAAAGACAATTCGAGGGTCTTTTTCGCTTAGGTGCTCTTGATCAATCCAAACTTTAGCGCCGCTCTCCTCCATGAGGTCGCGAATACGTTGCCCTCCTTTCCCAATCACCCATCCAACAACGTTGTAGGCAATGTGCAAAATGCACTCTGACCTTATGCCCGTTGCTGCGTTCGCCGTCTGTTGTGTTTTCGATCCTCGTAGACTTGATGCTGTGGGGTGCATGGGCTTGTTATGGGTCAGCGAAACCACCCTGTACAATTCGTTAGGAGGTAACGGCGGAGGCGGCGGTGGACGGTTGGACGCAGCAGCCGCAGTGCTACCAGTTGTCTCGCTGTGTGTTGCTGGTGTCCCTGCTCCGCTATTGGAGCGATTTTGGTGACTGGTCACTTTAGTAAACGCGTGTCTCTTGTCTTCTTCCTCTTGTAACTTGGCCAGACGCTCGGCTTCCTTTACTGCCGCGGCTTCGTCGATTGCATCCTGCTCTGCTTTCAGTTTCTTCAGCGCCTTCTTTGCATTCTTCCGCAGTTGAGCTCTTCCGGGCACGCCTTTCAACGACAAGAGTATTTCTTCTATTCCGTTCATGTCACTATCGACCACGCATTCTGCAAGTTGCTGCTCAATTGGATCCGTCGGAGGTACTTCCAAAGTCTCTGCCTCGGAAACTGCTGCGGCGACACCACCAGACAACGTGGTGTCCTTGTTCGTGGTGGCACTTGCTGATGATTCCGCAGATTTTGTATTGTTCACATCTTCTTGACTGCTACTAGCTATGCTCTTTTTCTTCTTCTTCTTTTTTCCCTCTTTGCCATTGTCCTTTTTGGCGCTGGGTTTAGCAATGTCAATGATTTCAACATCGGAATCGTCGTCATAATTGTCTTCATCGCGTGGCTGTTGTCCGTTGTCCGTTTGGTCTAGTGGCTGCTTTTTGCTTGAAGAAGGTCGGTTGTCTGGTTCAGGACTGCTCTTCTTGACTTCTTCGTCCTTTTTAGCTTGTTGGCGTTCCTTCTTGCGTTTCTTTTTGTTTTTCTTTGATTTTTCATGTGCTTCTTCTTCGTCCAATTCAGCTAGCAATGCCGCTGCAGCCGCATCCGCCTTTTCTTTTTCGGCCATGTATTTGTCCACCATGTATTTGTCCACCATTTCTTTGTCTTGTTGGTCTCTGCTAACAGATGTGGTCGAAGTTGCGGACGTCCGCTTTGTGGATGTAGAAGCGTGATGTGACGATGCATGGTGATGATATTGATGATGGTGCCTGGAGGCATTTGGCCTTCCGCTGTTGCTATGTTTGGATGCCGCCGAAGCTGCCGCTTGAAGTAGGCTCTGTGGATCGCCCGACTTTCCAGTTTCAGTGTCCTCATCTTCATCGTCATCTACATCATTGTCGTCGTCATCATCATCGTCCTCATCGCCTCCGTCGCCTCCATACTTAGAATTGCGGCTGCTCTGTTTGAACGCCTTGTATATGCTTTTGAGTCGAAGGTGTACCAATTGTTCCATTCGCTTGGAGGGTCTGTGTCCGCATCTGACGCAAGGATCTTTACTGCCAGATGCCAAACAAACTAGACAATACGATAGACGGCAAGTGTCGCAGTCCACGGCAAATTTGGCATCGCGACTGCAGAGGACAATTCCGCAGCTGTTGTGTCGAATAATGCGATTTTCGGGTAAGTAATGCAACGTGAATGTCAAAGTGAGAATCTCAATCGAATCCATCAGTTTGTTTTTTTGTTTTTCCTTTCGGTACGCACCGTCCACACGCCGTGGCACATTCTTCGCAGAGTCCTCCTCCACAAAATTTGCAGCTGAGTAGAGTGGAACAGCTGGCACAGACAACTTCACCACAATCATCGCATTGATCCATTTCATCGCATGTTCTACAGTAAAAGGCATCGCATCGATCACAGACCCTGATTTCGTGGTTGGCTTGGAACTCATGGCACCAATGACAAGTCTGACAAATATACGCTTGACATTCGTCGCAGCGGACTTGAATGTCGGATGTTGTGGCGCTCTTGTGGCAGTGTAAGCAGCCTCCTTCCCCGCTCATGGTGTTGGAGCTTCCGCCAGTGCTTCCCACGACGGCATCGTCGTCATCATCGTCGTCGTCCACATCTCCCGCGTCTCCATCGCAAAACTCTTCGTCATTGCCGACAAGAGGAGGCGGACAGTCGTCATCGTCATCTTCGTCGTCGTCTTCATCGTCATTACTCGAGAAATCGTCATCCACCTCTTCCTCTTCTTCGTCGTCGTGGTGACTCCGCTTTTTGCCCAGCTGTTTGTTGAGAATGCGCTTGCCTGTAGTAGCGTTGTGGTTGCTGTTGTTGTGCAGTGATTGATGAGATTGATGATGGTGATGACAAAGATTGTGATGATGATTGTTGTCTTTGCTGTTCAAGTGGTTGCTATAGCGGGTGTTGCTGCTGCTGTGAAGATGATTGTGGTGATGATTGTGGTGGTTGTCATCGTCTTCGTCGTCATCGTCGTGTTGCTGCAGCTGGGCTCTTCTCTTTCTTTGGACAGCTTGGATGGCTGCCGCTCGAGAGGTGGTCGCTTTGCCGCGACGTCGTGGAGGCATGCCTGGAACTAAACTCGATTAAGACACGCTTGGTCTTCCTCTCCAGTATTAGCTCAACACTGGTAATACTCGCAACGGAAGCCCAGCTTTTATTAAAGCCTTGAACGGTAGCGTGGCACCCAGGGTTCTCTTCTTGTGCTGGCCTGAATTATTGATAGACAGTAGCGAGGTAGCTAGCTTGTAACAGATGATTCGATTCCTCTGCTGCTTCCTCTCGCAACTCCTTCTCGAAGGCGGCAACCTTTTTGGCAACGTCAACAATGCTATTGGCCGCAGCTTCAGGTGTTGTAGAGACGCTGGCTGTTGGAAATAACGGAGGTGTATCGTGTTGGAAGGGGTGCTTGGTGCCACCGCGCTCTCTTAGAGCTGGAGTTAAGGACAGACGGACAGGTCAGGTTTGCAAGCACTGTCACGCTGGGATCACCAGCCAAGTTGCAAACCCTCACGCCAGGAAGACGGGTCATTCAGTAATTTCAGCATTTTTCAGTCTTGCATGCTGAATCTTGCTGAATATTTGTGCAAATGGTTGGATGCTGAATTTTGCTGAACTTTGCTGAACTTGCTGAATCCATTGCTGAAAATGCTGACTGATGCTGAATCCAACCATGGCAATTTACTAGTAATTGCGGAATTCTGCTGAATCTTGCTGAATCTGAGTTTTGAATTACTGAAACATGCTGAAAATGCTGAATGAACGCTGAAAAATGCTGAATGAACGCTGAAAAATGCTGAATGTTGCTGAAACTGCTGAATCTAATGCTGACGAATGCTGAATTTGCTGAATCCAGTTTCAGAAAAAATAAGCAAATAGCGTGTCTTCCTGGAGCTTTGTTTCCTGAAGGGATTTGGCAGTTTGCGAGCATCAAAAATCTACTGGCACATGCACTCGGTTCTGTCACTCTTTGCTTTTGGTATAGAACGGATGTACGGTCCTTGTAAAGATGGAAATGCTGCAGGTTCTTTGCAGATTGAGCTACATGTAACTGCAAATTGTAAAGCTGCATTGATCGGTACAGGTTGCTTCATCAATAGATAAGAACAGGCAGTCGGAGGCTAAAGCCCCCACCTAGATATAATATGTCATTGTCAAGATAAATCCATCCAAGAAGACGCGCTACAAAACTGCAACAAGTCTACGAGTGAATAGTTACGGTATCTACTAGCTAGCTAAAGAGAACAACAGTAGAGTTTTACAAAGCAAGCTATAAAAATAGATTTTTTGCTAGTACAACATTTCTGTTGGGGATTCGCGATTAGGGATTCAACCTGTACCTCTGTACTAGAATTTGATGCCAGTAGTAAAAGCTGGTAGCCCCCACCCACTTTTTCAGTAGTATCTCAATAGACAACAGTAACAACTAAGAGAGCTTAGAGCAACTAACATACTACTGAAAAAGCGGTCTACTATCGAGTCGAAGAGGAGTCTATCGAAGCAGCGAACGGTAGCAGGAAGCAAGAGGATCGAGTATCGGCCGACGCCGAACGCGACGCAAGAAGAAGACCGATAGAGACCAAGCCTGTCGAAGGATCGACAGCAACGCGACGCGATCGGAAGGAAGAACGCGACGCGAGTACCGCCGACGGAGTCGTCGTGCACAAGACCAAGACTTTTGTTCGACGTTCGAACGACAGCAACAAGAGAAGCCTGTTGAACGAACGACAGCAACGAGTGAAGAAGACTGTCGAAGGATCGACAGCACCGCGACGACGCAAGGATCCGAGGACGGATCGATCGCGACGACGCGAGAGAGTTTCATCGGCAGAATCCACAAGGATTGCCGAGAGCCGACAGCATCCAGCCGGAACTGTCAGAGCCAACAACAAGCGCGAAAGCCATAGTGCCAGCGCAGGGGCCAAAGGACAGGCACCCAACAAGGAATCAACAATACAAAGAAACGGGTTCGGAGTGGAAACGACCGCACAGTGTGTGAAGCAATCGTTCCCTCCCTGCAAGATCTTTAGTAAATAGATTTAACACTCCCTAGCCAGGAGTATAAATTTGAAGTTATCGCCCCATAGCCAAAAGACGAATAAGTAGTCGGACGAGAACTTAAAATAAAGAGCTAGTCAATCAAAAAACAACGAATTGAAATAGTCCACCTACCGTAGCATAGACAATGAGCGGTAGAGGTAAAGGACGAGGTGGCCGAGGAGGCGGCAAAGCACGAGGGCATGGAAGAACCAGCCCATCGTCGAACCAGCAGAAAGGTTCATGCAAAGCCCTCGACCAACATGTGTTTAACTTCGGTACAACTGGATCTGGAACGGCAGACCAGATGATACGCACATGGGAGAAGATCGTCATCCACGTTGGACAAACGATGGGTGACGACATGAGCAATGAGCTACGCAACCTGAAACAGACAGTGTTGGTAGCACCGGTGTACTCAGAGGAGACCCGGAACAGGCTTGACGCGGCGGCGGAACGACGTGAACAGAACAACACTCGTCTCCTAACGGCGACCGAGGAAAGCCTAGAGCTACTGGAAGACGAGATAGCCGAGGTCACTGATGACCCAACTCTAGGTAGCTTACGAGCACTAACGATAGAGAAAGCAAAACTCGAAAATGAAATAGCCAACCTCACTGCAGCCATAGAAGATCCACCGGACGAGGAACTCGGGGGACTCGAGAAAGCAGAGTATGGAGGGCTGATGAAGACCCACCTTACGAGGTTGGCAAAACTACAAGAAAATAGAGGCAAAGCTTTCAACTTGATCCTAGGGCAGTGCACCCGACTATTAAAGGAAAAGATGAAGCAGAACACGGACTCGATGACGTCCTGTTAAGATGCGCCCACTGGAGCTACGAAAAATGATCCATAAGACGATCATGGCCCAGCCGATGATAATTTTGTGTACCACACATTATTCCACTGGAAAAACAACTGTTGAATTTCCACCAGGGAGCCTTACCGCTTCCGATACACGAGCAATTTACCACGAAAAAGGACATTGCAAAATCCGTGGGTATTTCCAAGCTACACGATGCAGCCCTGCTGCATACGGCAAACTACTCCACCCAAACAGCATACAGCTGACCTTGGAGCCGATGACCAGAAGAAAGTCGGCAATACGCTGAAGACGGTATATATAGTTACATCTTCTTAAAAATAGTTCAGCCGAGAATACCAACTTAAACAGAACCTGAGGGACGACTTTGCCGGGGGCACTGATAACTATCCCCACAGTTACATGAGGTATTACACTTTTGGACAAACACACCAAGAGTAACATCCCACGACAGTCACTTCCCACGGAAGCTCCTTTGCTCAGACAGCACAAGGCGGGAGAGGACGGGGTGGTGGCAGAGGAAAAGGCGCGGAAACGCGAGCTATGATAAAGAATACTGGAAAGAGAAGAATGCTTTTCCTGCACGATAAAGGAATCCAGCATCGCACTGTCCGACAAAAATAAAGACAAAGATAAAGACAAGATAAAGACAAAGACGACGATACAAGTCTAGGTCGAGCAAGCGTAGCAAGTCAAGCACGTCGAGCAAGAAAAGCTCTAGTAGCGTTCAAAGGAGACCCTAGCTACTATCAGCAAACTGCAAGATAAAATGACGACAGCATTGACAACCCTGAGAGAGGATGATGCCGACTCTGACATCACGCAGTCAGATGAAGAGAAAGTCGAAAAGGTTTCTTTACGTTCGACGCTGTTCGCGGACGGAACGAAGACGGAGAACCGACTAAGCAAGGCATAGTCGCCCACAAAAAGGATTGACGAATAGATATGAGAGAGATCAGCTACTGGACAACCAGTCCACGTTGGATTTATTCTGTAATAAAGACATGGTTACCGACATCAGGAAAGCAGATCGTCCAATTACAGTGAAGATTACCGGAGGCAAGCTATAAGGTCCAGCACACAGCCAGTTAGCTGGCCACAAAACGAGAGTATGGTTGATGAAAAGGAATCACGAACATCTTATCTGTTAAGAATGTCCGCAAGAATTGCAAAATCGTCTATGACTTGTCCGAAAGGAACGTACACAGTCATTAGACCAGGCCTACCGGACGTAGTATACGAAATGAACAGTGGAAGGATTACACGTTCATGACCCTAGGAAAAAGGGAAGGCACTTGTGAATACTGTCGCCGGAAATAAGGAAGGCTTCAGCAAACGACAAGTTAAAGCCGCATCAAGGGCGAAGCTGCTATAAAGCAACTCGTCTATCCATCGATTAAAGATTCCGATGGGCGATTATTGAGGCAATCAAATCGCAAATTGCCCTTGACCGTCGAAGACATCTGAACGGCACAAGCTATATGGGAAGGATATTGATGGTTGAAGAGCAAGACCATATCGTACGAAACCGAACGCTAGTGGCAGGCAATGCAATGAACTGCCGAGAGACTTTTTGCAATATACACAAGGATGTGTTCCTAAAGCATGGACATTTTCTTGTGGCAGGCATTCCGTTCCGTTAACGCTAAGCCGTAAAATCGATTTTACAACATCTAGACACCTGCGCAACAGAATCTAGAGACAATCCTAGAAGCAGTTAGGAGGTCCATCATTACAAGGTCTCTTGGTTTTAGAATCACAACCATTCAATGTGGACAAATGATTTGAGCCTTGTCCAACACAACATGGCAATGTCCGGGCTGGACCGTAGTGAACTTTGCCAGTGCTAACGACGCACTACCCGAGATCGAACGTAGTATCCGGGTAGTCAAGAAAAGGGACACGAGCTGTCCGGCGTAGCCTACCGTTTACACGCATGCCAAAAATATTAACCGTCAACTTGGTGTTACAAGTCGTCAAACAGTTGACGTCTTCCCAAGTAAGGGGGGTTAGCGAGACAATGATCCCCGTATGATAATGATGGGAGAGTCCTGGACTATAAAAAGCAACTGGGCCGATGCAGTTCGGAGACTACTGGCCAGTGCATGAAGAAGACCGCCCGTAACAGCATGGTAGGAACGCACAAAGGCGGCCATTTGTATGGGAACGAGGGAATAAGCAAGGAGGCACAAATTTTGAGCCTCCGCTCCGCAAGAAAATTACTCGGCATTCATAGGGAACAAGATCCCAATGCCCGACACAGTGATAGCTAGAGTTCAATCTATTAGGAAAAGATCAGCCTTACACTACTCGTTTTTACTGATCGAGAAAATAGACCCGTTGGTGATTCGAGATCAAAATGAGTGGAAGGGGAAGAAATCAATGACGCACCCCCTACTACCAATGATCAAAACTGATGAGGACCTGGACCGCGTATGCTGAAACCTTGACGAAATGGATATGATCCCGACGATCCCAGGACAACGTCAACGAAACGAAGGAATCTGATAGTCAACGAACCGAATGAAAGCGTTGAACCGAAAATCGAAAAGAACTGGTTACACACCTATCGTCGAAACGGTAGAGGAACGGAACCTCACTACGGACCAACAGCCCTGGAACAGATCCCATGAGTGGGTGTTGAACCCGAGCGGCACCTGAGCAGGCGCCAGGAGTGCGCAGGTTAGTAGGAGTGAGGACACAAGCAAAGGAACCGAATATTCCACAGCTTTGATGAAAAAGTATGAGACGCCAAACGTCAATACAAATGAACGTGTCTTGCAACCAGATGCAAACATGTTCTACACACAGGTAGAAGAAGAACTGATGTGGTAGCAGCCATCTGACACATTGTCATTGAAAGCTGGACTCAAGGAGTGGAAAGACAAAGCGCACGATGCGCCTTGCGAGATGAAACAGTTACATCTCAGGGATACCTTCCGTCCGAAGCAAGAAAATGGAAGAACTCAGCGATATGGAACGCAAGAGTATCCTAGGGTCACACCTGTTCCTAAAGTTGAAAAGGACGGGAAGATCAAAGGCCAAGCGGTTGCAGGAGGCAAAAAACAGCGTGACTTATCTCCAAGGAAGACCAAGCTCGCCAACAGTGTCGACAGAAGCAGTGCTACTCTCCTGCATAATCGACGCTGAAGAGGAAAGGATGTGGCAGTAATTGACATCCCGAACGCCTTCATCCAGACACGAGTCAGGATGAAAAAGATATGGTAACATTAGAGTAAGAGGAGTAATAGTAGACATGTGTGTGAAATAGCCCCAGATGTCTACAAACGTTCGTGACAACGGATAAGAAAGGCAACAAGCAGTTGCTACTGCAATGCTTGTAATGCCATCTACGGCACCATGGAGCTAGCCTACTATACTACCGTAAGTTCCGAAGACGATGGTCCGGAACGGATTTAAGATTAATCTTACGACCCATGTGTAGCCAACAGAATGGTGCACGGCAAGCAACAAACAGTCTGCTGGCATGTAGACGACTGTAAGCTTAGCCACAAGGACTCGAAGGTTAACGACCAGCTGTCCAAGTGCTTCGTGATGAATACGAAAGCATATTCGAGGACGGCATGGAGAGATGACGGTGTAGCCGAGGAAAGGTCCACACGTATCTTGGCATGACCATAGACTTCACGACGAAGGTCAATGCAACGTTCGATGTACAAGTACGTTGACGAAATCCTGGAAGCCTTCGAGAAGGCATCGCCAGAGGAAGGGGGCACGAAAACTAGAAGTAGTGCAGCCCGAAAGACCATTCACAGTAGACGAATCCTGCAAGAACTCCCAACGAGCAAGGCAGAGACACCTTTCACAGCCTGGTGGCTAAAGTGTTATTCGCTACAAGAGAGCCCGACCAGAACAGGTACGGCGATATCGTTCCTCACGACTAGAGTAAGGAACCAGATAGGCAAGATTGGATAAACTAGTCCACCTCATGCAGTAATTAGATGTACTAGAAAATACCATTAGTTCTCAAAGCGACGGAAGGGCATATTGAAATGTATGTTGATGGTTCTTTCACAGTCCATCCAAACATGAAGGGTCAACCGGAGGTGGTTTGACCATGGGCACCGGTTACCCATTATCGACTTCGACGAAACAGAAGTTGAACACGAGAAGCTCACTGAGAGTGAACTCGTAGCAGTTGATGACTGATGCCATCGATCCTTTGGACGAGACAGTTCCTTCGGGAGCAAGGCTATGTAGTTAAAGAAACTATAGTCTATCAGGACAACAAGAGTGCCATTCTTCTAGAGAAGAACGGCAAAGCTTCTAGTAGTAAACGAACGAAGCACATCAACATTAGATACTTCTTTGTGAGCGACAGAGTCGCAAAGAAGGAGATCAGTGTGGACTGGTGTCCAACTGATGATATGGTTGCGGACTTCTGGACGAAGCCGAACCAAGGTCGACTGTTCAAACAGAACGTGGACAAGTTGATGGGTGTTGTGGAACACTCAGAGCCAGGGCACTCAAAAGGAGGGTCACGGTCGGACAAGGAGGTCCGTTCAAAGAAGGAGCGCTAAGCGGCGTAAGTAAGTAAGCATGGTCGACGACTAGGACAAGCTCGACGACCACAGGAGTGTGTTGGGGATTCGCGATTAGGGATTCAACCTGTACCTCTGTACTAGAATTTGATGCCAGTAGTAAAAGCTGGTAGCCCCCACCCACTTTTTCAGTAGTATCTCAATAGACAATAGTAACAACTAAGAGAGCTTAGAGCAACTAACAATTTCTTGTTTGCTTACGCATATGAGCTCGCACATGTCAATGGTTATGTAAAATGGCGAATATCAAGAAAAGTGGCTTTTATGGTCTTTTTCCAGCCATTACACCCCAACTCTTCCTTCTAGACTCCATATGGCCATATGGTCATATGGTAATGTTCCCAGAGGATGTTGGAATAGATATAGAAAAAGTTTTGAGTTTGATTCAAGCAATAGGCAGGTCTTCAGGTACAAAGCGTTTACATTTCTAATTACCGAATGGAAATTGAATTACCCAATGAGTTTAATACTACGGCTTCTAGAACAAATGTCCCCGTGTCACAGAAACTTCACAGAAATTGGTCTCGCGTAGACCTCTGTAGGAATACTACTGCAATCAAATCAATTTCTGTGTCATGAAAATCACGAACTCGTGATTCGCTTTGAATCCTGCACAATTCCTGGTTCCTCCCTTTTTTCCCTTCAATTTACTTAGAGGTCGTGCCCCGATTTCTGTGACATGAAAATGTTGGCACATAAGCACAAAACCGGTGTTCTCATCCTGGAGTCAAGTGTTCTAGAAGTCGTAATACTGGTCGGAGCTAGTTGAGATTTTAATTCGTGACTAGCTAGGTAGGAAAACAACGTGACGATTTATTTCCGTTTGTTTGAAATATAAGTCAGCGGGAGCTGCGATACCTCGGCAGAAAGACAGATAGAAGAAGGAGGATTATGTTCGGATTGCACCCATCTTTCAAGCTAGCCCTGGCGACAACACCCGACTACGTCGTGTGTTGCCGCCCGGTATCATTCATTCCCTCATTGCAACCTTCTTTTTATTAAGCTAGCCCTGGCGACAACACCCGACTACGTCGTGTGTTGCCGCCCGTTATCATTCATTCCCTCATTGCAACCTTCTTTTTATTAAGCTAGCCCTGGCGACAACACCCGACTACGTCGTGTGTTGCCGCCCGCTACTCTATAATTTACCAGCTGCCATTCCCTTATTGTAACTCAATGTTCAGTTTTGTTGGCTTATGACTATCTCTATCCTTATACTTTGGCTTCACCGGAATAGGAAATAGGAAATAGGAAATAGAAAATAGGAAATAGGAAATAGGAAATAGGAAATAGCATTAAAGGGGTTGAGAACTCAGGCAGTTTACCTGCCGAGGTAAATATTACTTTAGTTTACTTTTGGACTTGACTTTTTTGAACCATCACGTGATCCAGCTGCATTGGCTCGTTCAGGTTTTCTTGGAGGAAGTCATTGCTTGAGTGACAGTCAACTCTCGGACGAGGATATAGAAAACTGCCCACAAAGAAGCTTTGTGGTTGTCACTGTCATCACTGTTGCTGTTGCTTCTTGCTGTTGAAGATGGCGCCTCCTCAGGGATTGATCATTCGCGGTGAAGGAGCCTCTCGAAAGCGCCAATGGAAGGTCGGAAAACGGATTGGAGAAGGCGCGTGTGCCTCGGTTCATACTCTCTTGGAGAGCAACAACAGCAGTGGTAACAATGGAAAGGAAACAGAATACGTCGTCAAGATTGTTCCGCTCCCCACCAAGGTTACAAAGAAGAAAATGACGCTGCCCGAACGCAATGCTCGGTTGCTCCATTTTGAAGAATTGGTCTACAAGAACCAGTTTCCAGAGTTCCAAGGATACGTTCTGCCCAAGCTTTCACCTTATGATGGTCCACCTTCCTACGGAGAGACTGATGGTAAGACAAACATAGAGAAGACTTCTTGTTGGGGAGCTTGTGCTTGGTGTCGTTCTCACCTTGTGCTCTTCTTTCGTATCGTCAACTCGTTCGTGTTCGCTCTACTTTTCTTTTCCCTTGATTGTAGGATTCCGATTTCTCACCATGGAGAAAATGAAAGCTCCTTTTTGGGATGTAATTCCAGAACTTCTTCGGTCGGGGTCCAGCCAAATTGGCATTGGTCCAATCGGCGAACAACTGCTCACTTGCGTACAAGTCTTTCACGACAAGAAACATGTCTTGGTGGATGTAAGTGCACTTGTTTTTGTGTGTGTTCAGGAATAAAGAGTCGAGTCTACTGATTGAACTACTGAATATGCTGGTATTGGATCTTCAGATCAAGCCAGAAAACTTTATGCTGGCATACAATGATCATAACCAAAAGAAAACCAAAAAGAAAGAGTCCGTCGCGGAAGGTCTTGCAGGAAAGCTGAGAGTCTTGGATTTGGGGCTTGTACAGAATTTCAAAACAGCGGAGGGTCATCGACCAGATGAGGGGATTAGTGAAATTGTGGGGACTCCGCTATATTCTTCATTGAATTTGCACAGCAACCATACACCCAGTCGCCGTGACGACGTTGAAGCTATCGGATATGTCATTGCTGAACTCATCATTCGGCTAGTCGCCGCCCAAAACGGACAAGCTGACAACTATGAAAAACGTGGTTGTGATATTCCTTCGTACCTTCCATGGAGTCAAGAGAAGTCAGATGCGGCCATTGGCAAGGTCAAGGAGAAACAGGTCAATGACATCAAGTCACAGTTCTACAAACGCATGGGCGACGACAAAGCCACGGCCAAAACTATGATGGCTTTCTTTGAAGCCGCACAAGACATCAAGTACAAGGCAGAACCAGACTATGAAAAGTTTCGCGAGTTGCTATCCACTCTCGTGGTATCCGTCGGCCCGCCACAGAAAAAGAAAGCAGCATCCAAGTCGCAAAAATCGGCACAATCTACAACAAGGCGATCCAAGCGAGCTGCTGCGGCTGTTGAAATTGACGATTCGGAGGATGAAGAGGCCGACTGTGACGTTGGGGAATCTCCGAGCAAGCGAAATAAGAAAGGAAATGAGGAGTTTGTGGATGCCGCCATGGAACTTGACGACAATGATGCCGACGATGAGGATACGTATGCGACAGCTCAAGAAATGGATTGGGAACCAGAACCGACGATGAAAGAGAATCTGGCTGCCAAAACTTCTGATGGCATCGTCGGTGTGTCTCTTGTGGTGACGGAAGGTCCTCATGCTGGGGAGCATTTTGATTTGACAACTGGGGCATCTGTCATGATTGGGCGTGAACCCGCGTCATCACAGGCCAACAAAGCACTTGCCCTCTGGGAACTGCCCAACGATGAGGAAGTTAGTGGTACCCATTTGAGGCTGGAGCTTCATGTCACTCGACAACGTTGTACCGTGAAGATCGTAGACTTGCAGTCCACGAACGGCACTCGAGTTCGAAAGGAGCAACTGAAGAAAGGAGGTAGCATTCAGGCTTTTATCAATGATTCTTTTACCATTGGACAATCAACGTTTTGCATTCGGGTCCTTTCAAACAAGGAGAAGACAGCCAAGCCCAAGGCCGCTGCCAAGCAGAAAGCCCCGCTAGCGAACCAAAACCAAGACGCCGTGATGGTCGTGGTGAAAGGCCCGCACAAAGGCGAGTCATTTGGCTTTATTCGCGGAGACACGGACGCTTACAATTTTGGGTCTGCACGTTCAGTGGCCAAGGGAGGTCTTCCGGCAATTCTGGATTCGGATGAAAGCATTGAAAAGCGCCATTTACGGGCTCAACTCCAGAATTCCAAAAAGGTGTTGAAAATATTGCTCACAGACATTTCTGAATCATCATCCGGGGTATTGTTGAATGGCAAGAAGATCGCCAAGAACAAAGAAGTAGCTGCCTTTGTCAACGATCGCGTCACTATCGGCGAGACAGAGCTTGTAGTCCGACGTGAATAGACTGCATTGAGAAATGATGTCTGCTAGCGTCCAACAAGTGATTGTGAAGAAGAAGGTTTATCCACTTGAAATCGAAGCTAACTAACTATAGAAACTCGTAAAATGGCACAACTCTACTTGGAAAACATACCCGCGCCAAATAGAGTGACAGTCCCAAACCTTTTTGATCCAAGCACCGGTACAACACGTTCACATTTTAAAAGCGAAACTATTCCTTTTAGTTATCATTTGCTTTGCTCTAAATTGTATAGCTTCTTGTTTGCCTTCTTATTAGCTAGCCACAGCAACCAGCTATCCATACCGTTCGAGGAGCTCACGTAGGTTGTCGCTCGAGATATCATATGCAGCCTGTTCGATACGCGATGGGATACCGTCGCCGATTGTCTTGAAGATGGCCTTTGTACGCTCATTGATACCAGAGTCAGAGGGTCTCAATTCTGATTGTTCACCATCTGTTGCCAGGCGCTCAAACAGTTTGTGACGTTCCCCTGCTGTGTGCAAGTGGGGACAAAGGTTGGCAAATAGCCGCAGAGTGTTCTCGAACGTCAGAGGTCCAAGAGGGAAAGGGTACTCCACTTGCCCTCCAAGCGAAGGTATTCCAAGGGGGTGACTGCCAGTCACCAAAACCTTCACATTCTTGGTGCCGCGGAAGAGCGTACTAAGCAGCATCGGGAACTCCTCAGCATCATCCGAATTCTCAAGGTACTCCATCCTGTCAAACACCACCAGTGCTTTTTCGTTCTTGAGAGCCTTGCAGATGAAATCGAAGAGATCCTCCATATCTACTCCAGGATCAGGAGGATCCTCCTTCCCAGACTCAACGAGCTTACGAAGGAGTTGTTCCATCAAAGCTCTGCAACCATCAACACGGCGACTGCGCTTTGCCTTGACAAAGTATATTCTTTCGATTGCGATGATCGTGCTAGCCCTCTCATTGATGTAGTGGCAAAGAGCACAAACCAGGGAAGATCTTCCTAGCCCTGGCTCGGCTACCACACTCACCAATCTCTTGCACAGAATTGCCTTCAACACATAATACATCTCCACTTCCCTTCCCAGAAAGAATTGTGGAGGGGTTGGCGAGGGATCCTCCTGCATCATATTCCGAACACCCAGCTCTGAACTTCTTGCTCCTCCAACGTGCAAGTTCCTCATCCTTGTGATTGACTTGGGCCGTTTTGATGAGCGAGAGCGCATGAGCTGCCTAGCATTGACCTTTGGCCATTCCAGAACAGCCTTTGCATTGAAGATTGGCACATCGTGGTTTCCATCCTTGGGAAGCAGTAGGAACTTCTTCATTTCCTTCTCTGAATCTCTTAGATTTGGAGTTGCTCTAACTGCCTTGCATCCTTGCTCAAATGATTCCCTGACTGTGTGGCCGACCACTAGAGACAAGTAGAACTGCCGAGTAAAAGCAAGAGCAGCAGTGTCCTTCAGTTCAAATTCTTGTTGGCAGCACACCACATGAGGAACACCAGCAGATGCAAACGTTTCACCAGCAAGACCAGAGTGACAGGCTGAAACAAACACAAACTTGAAAGGTGCAGCACCCTCTCTTGCAATCAGCCGTTGAATGTCTTCCACCTTGAACCAGTTTGGCCCACCGCCTCCATCCTCAAAGGGGAGATAAGATGGATGCCCATGACCTGAATAATGCAGGCAACTACAACGCTTGGTAATTGCAGCCAGAAGCCGGTCATGGGTGGCATTGTCAAAGAACAGTTCAATGTCTCTGGAGGCCTCCTTCATGCACTGCCACATCAGCTCGCGTTCCATGTCGAAATCAAGCTTTGCAAATGGTTTCAGTTGACGTCTTTCGTTCGTGAAAACAAGAGGGGCAGAGAAGAGGACCGTAATCATATTGTCACCCGGTTGCATCTCAACGTCGTCAAACGTGCTCTTGTTGAAATCTGATTCCTGATTTGCCAGCACAGTGGACTCTCCGATTATCGACAAATCGCTTGACTTTTGATATCCCAAGTTGTCAGGGTTGGTTTCGGGCAATGCTCCTGTTCCCAGCATATCTCCATTCATCGAAGAATCTCGTTCGTTCAAGCACTTCTGAAGAACAAATCTTCTGGATTTTTGCAAGAACCGCTCCAAGCAATTTTCTTGCAGGACGCTCAATGGAGGAGTGTTGTTGTCAAGTCCAAGGAATGCAACACCAAAATCAGCTTGCGATTCAGAAAGCTGAGAGAGCATGTCATCCAACGCATCCGGGCTGAAGCTGTTGTTGGACAGATTCAAGTTTACCAAAACCGTGTTGTGCGCCAGAGACGTAACAATTGCGCTGCTGAGCTCGTACTCAACATTAGACGATTCAAAACCATTGCTCGACAAATCCAAAACCTTGAGAGCCAGTGCATTGTGCTGCAGCAACCCCACGATCTCAACAGCTGCTTTGCCCGCCCCAAGATTGTTCGCAGAAAAGTTTAGCACTTGAAGCGAGGATTGCCAACTTCGATCGTTTTTGCCTCCCGATGTGACATTGTACCTGTGATGTTCCACGTATCGACGCAGTACGCTGAGCACCTGCGTACCCTTCCTGATCCCGTTCCCTGATAGATCGAGTTGCTCCAAGGTACAGCCAGACTCTGGATCATGGGCAAGCTCCAGCAGCAGTGAACATGTCTCATCCCCTAAATTGTTGAAGCTGAGGTCAAGCATCTTGAGTGACGAAAGCGGTGAGCTCGCTATCTTTCTAGGAAGACTGTTGGCTCTTCCAAGTAGGCTGAAGAAAGAGTGCCAGACCTCTGGGGACACTCGCGGCGAGGAACAGATACCAAAACTGAAAAATTTCCCTTGTGTTTGAGCGCCAGATTGAGAATCCCGTCCTCGAGAAGCAAAGCCTCCCATTGACGAGGCCTTGGCGGCTTGGTCCGACGAAAGCTTTCCCATCGTTTCGATTATCCCAACCAACGTTTTTACTTCCCGGTCATTGAATATGTTGCTGAAGGTCAAAGAATGAATCCAAGGTGGCAAAGATCCGGCGAGATTTGCCAGAGAAGCACTTCCATCCTGCGATGGCTCTTCATCTCCGTCCAGGGCCCGCAATCGCGAGTAATCCTCGTTCTTTCCGAACGAAAGCCCTCGAATTGTAGGACACAAATACAATGCCTGAACTAGGGTTTCGGAAAACTCTCCTGCGAAGGTACTGTTCATGAAACCCAGAGTCCAATGAACGTCATCAAAATCGAGGGCTTCCGCCTGTTTGTCGCATAACCGAGAAATGAGCTGCCCTTCCCGACGGAAGGAGAAATATTTTCGCTGGGGCATAGTTAGGGCACGGAAGTTGAATGTAGCTTCGGTTCGAAGATTGAACACAGGCACAACGTGATTCCGTAGCAGCCTTGAAGGGAAGCAGCAATCCAGAAGCGCCTCGACGTGTCCAGGTGCAGAAACGTTGATGCAGATGGATGGGTCTACTTTTGGCTTGGAATATATCGACTCGTCGTGACCAAGGATCCAGTCGATCTCAGTTTGAGTGTCGCTCAGAGGATACATGTGTCGGGCAAGCAGACTGACTTCGTCCTGATCGTTCTCGATTCTGTCGACTGAAAAGGCCGACCTCGTTGGAGTCCCCATGTTGTAGAATTCATGATACTGACGGACCATTGAATGTCGAACATGTTCAGTGTAATCATCGTCAGCAAAGCTTTCGAAAAGATCTATCTCAGCAAAGCTTTCAGCAAAACTGTCAACCGATACTTTGTCTTCCCCTGTCCTCTTCACGTTGGTTTCTCTGATCAACCGAGTCACTCCGTCTTTCTTGATTTCAGAAAACGGGATCTTCCAAATGTGCATAAGCATTCGTCGGATCTCGGACCTGGCCATAGCCTGAATAATGATCGATCGCTGCAAGCAGAACCAGTCTGCCAGAAGATTCGGGTTACTACCAGCCACCTGGACAGCGATTTCATCTTCCTCAAAGCCCAGCGATAGGAACACTTGTCCAGTTACATTGGACACATCACTCCGGTTATTTTGAGAGTTTCTCATCTGAAGCAAGCACGGCAATGTTTTGTCGACTATTTTGATCTTCAAAGGTTCGGCAGTGGCAAGAGAACCCAGCCCGCGAAGAGCGCTGATATTCAATTCAAGCATAGCTTCTCGCTCGTATTGTTCCTCGCTTCCGTAGCTGGAGTTGTCGCCAAAATCAATGGAGTCCATCATCAGGATTCGATCGAACGCCTCAAGTATGCTATCTGCGCATCTCGCGTAACCCTGTGCTGCTGGTTCTTTGGACAGTAAGAGGGGCGATAGAGATGCAAGAGAACGGCAAGCTTCTTCCAGCAAGTCGACTCGTTGCACTGTCAAATCGGCTGAACTGGTAATGACTGCGCCAGTCAACGGCAAAGATGAAATCCAAAGCAGGCTGTCAAGGCCGCCACTTTCTGCGGTTTCAATACATCCTTGAATTAGGTTTTGTGTTGGGTCTGAGTTCGATGGGACAAAACGTAGTTTCGTGGTAGCGGCGTTTCCATGTTGCACTGGCTCAAGAATATTTGCTAAGGCACAGAGAGCATCGTGCAACTCGTCGATCGACAGCCTCGGGCCGAAACCAAGACTACTTCTACTGGTAGGCTTCATCTGGTTGTGCAGCCCTGTTACGCCATCCTTCAAAGCACGTCCAAGGGCCATTGCTGCTCCCTCTTCGCAAAGTTGCGAACGTGTTCGTCTGTTCGGGCTAGTATCCTCACTTAGAACCTTGATAGCTTCAATTGCCATTGAACGAAGCTTCCCCTCGTGATGAGCTGCGATGGAGATGAAAGATTGAATGGCCCCGCTGTTAACAATATCACTGCAGAAAGAGAACAGTAGCCGTGAGCAACACTCATCCAAAAAAAGACACCAGTGACGCCTCAAACGGCCAATCAAGAAGGAAACACTTACTCGACGAGAGTGTCCGATTTATCGGGAGAGGCGCCGTCCTGCAGCTCTGTATCTCCACCACCAAGCACACTTGCTCGTGTAATGGCTCCTTCTGCCAGCTGCATAATGGCACTTCCAGCAAAGAGCGCAACATCTTGCGAAGCTTTATCAGAGTGATCATACAGAAAACCAATCAGATAATTGATACACTTGGCTTCAACAACGGCTGCCCTTGTATGGGGGGCAACACAGAGCGACGCCAGAATCTGAGCAACCGCCAGCCTCACATCTTGGCCCACATAATAATCATCTGCAAGTGCTACAACCTCCGAAAGAGCCCCTTCGTTGACCATCTGAGAGTGAATCCATCCAGCCATGTACTTGTCTTTGATTGAGGTTAGATAGCGCAATGCTGATACCGCAGGTCTCACTTTTTCCCTGTCCTTGGACCTAATCCAACCCACCAAGATGGGCAACAACCCCTCCCGTACTGCAATGGGCCTAGCAACGTCCACAGCACAAACCTGTTCCACGTTGGTGTATCGCCACAGAAAGAGCGAGTCTGTCTGCGTGGATTGATGCTTCTTGAACGCATCGTTTTCACCAAGACGCTCGATTTGGACGATCAAAGATACAGTCATTTCCAAAAGCTCTTGCAATTCAAGAGTCTGGTGACGCTGCCCCCCTGTACGACCCTTCCTTCTCCCTTTCTTGTTGGACCTCGTAAAGAGATCAGATCTCTCGGCCGGAGTCTCGCCCTTCGGTACGCCAGCATTCAACATCGGTGTGAGTTCGTTTATCCAGAATGTGGTCACCCCCATTGCGGCTGCTCTGTACATCTCTTCTCGAGCTATTCTCCTGCCGCTAGGAGTCACCGATCGCGAGGTGCTCAGGAACCGCAGACACTCCATGATTTTCAATCCAACGCTAGGATGCACCGAGGACGATTCAACAAACGAAGGAAGCACGTAGGCAACAGCCAACGCTGACACCACCCTGAGCTCGTAACTGGCACCCTTTGAACGGAAAACTGTTATGAGGGAATGCATCCCTCCCGACGATCTGATTTCGTCTCGTAGGCTTCTCGTCCCAGCTTCAGCCAGACTGTCGGCTTCCCTTGCAAAATTCATCAAGGCCAAGGCCGCATCGAGTCTTTGGTCACTTTGTGCACGGAGAATGCAAATCAGACTGAAGATGTCCTTCTTTTCTACAAGCGCTCCAATGTCAAGGTTCAGGTTTGTTTTGGAGCTTCTCGACGACGATAAAGTGGACGCCTTCTTTTTCGATCCTTCAATAACCTTTTGACCCATCTTTATGGCTTCAAGAACAAGTTCGTTCAACGTCAGCATTTCCATAAGGTCAACCTGAGGGTCGTCACTCTCCAGACAAGCTTGTACTTTGGCTTGGTCTTCCCGGCAACACTCCAAAAGGCTTTCGAGTATTGATGCATCGACCCTTTCGTCCGAGCAGAGTTGTCGTAACGTGCGTGTGTTCTCTCGTATCGTCTCAATTTCTTCGGGATCCTTGAGAGGACCCGAATCTGCTATTTGTCCTTTGAGTTCTTGCTTCTTCTGATCACGTTTGCTCTCTTCAATCGCCTGGCTGAGCATGTCGTCTTCGCTGGCACCCGGAGCTTGCTGGTGCGACGAGGTGGACGAAGGCGGTGCGTTGGAGCTGACCGAGTCTCGTTTGCTGGAGTTTGAATTGACGGAAGAGGACAGTGGGAGTGATGGTCTTGAACGCATCGGCTGGTGCTGGTTCTGTTGTGTTGGGGTTTGGTGCATACTGTTGATCATCGAATTTCTTTGCGGCGCATGGTTGGTAGGTGAAGATTGTGGCATTGGCTGAGGCATGTTGTTCATGCTGTTGTTGGGCGGAGGATGCTCTCGAGGCGCAGGTGTTGGGTTGCCCTGAAAAGGCCCAGTCAGTGACATGCGCATGCTCGAGCGTGGCCCGGCTGGATTGGTTGCTGGAATACCAGCAGCATGTCCATGCCCGGGCGTTGCATTGCCACCGCTTGGACGTGAGCTATTTTGCATAAACGAATTGGCGTTGGGTGCCGGCCCTTGTCCAGGCACCGAAGCGGGGTATCTGACATGATTGTTGGGCTCGTCGTTTTCGAAGGTTGCCTTTTTGCTCCGTGAGCCAAACATTGACACATGATTCTGATAGGTTCCATCGTTAGGATCGTCGTCTTCAAGACTACTTCTTCTGCTTGGGGCTCCAAACGTAGCTGGATTTCCGGAAGACGCATGATTGGGGTATCGATTGTCAGAAGGCTCGTCATCTTCCAAACTGTTCCTTGCGCTCTTAGAACCAAACAAAGAAGTTTGTGGTCTCGGGGCATTCTGAGGTCTCGGGGCATTCTGAGACCTTGGAGGGTTGGATTGGCGTCTGTTGTGGCCGCTAGAGCCGGCAAGTGCCGTTGAATTTGGCGTGGCCCCAGTTTGCATGGCTTGCTGCTGCGCATCGTCTTCGTCGTCGTCATCCTCGAGGCTGCCTTTCTTGCTGGGATTGCCAAGATTGAACGATGCGTTCAACGAGGAATGGCTTTCATACCGTTCATCGTTGGGGTCATCGTCTTCAAGACTGCTTTTCTTGCTAGGATTCCCAAAGTTAAAGCCAGCCGGAATGGCGGAATGGGTTTGGTACCGGTCGTCGTCAGGGTCATCGTCTTCGAGACTGCTTTTCTTGCTTTTAGAGCCAAAAGTCATTGGCGTGCTTGTCGGGTATTGAGAACCGTTGTTTGGGTCGTCATCCTCAAGGCTACTCTTTTTGCTTTTCGTTCCAAACGTCATGGGATTGTCATTAGGATACCGCATATCATTTGGGTCGTCATCTTCGAGGCTGCTCTTTTTGCTTTTGGATCCGAAAAAGGCAGGTGTCCGACCAGCGCCACCAGGGGCACCACCGGTTGTTGCTGGTATCCCCGCTGCTGCACCTCCGCTGCCGTTGTTGGTCGCTACGGGGATACCTGGCTTTACAACAGAATTGGATGACAGTTGAGCAAAATTTGATTGCAGCTGTGTGTCATTGGGGTTGTCGTCGTCAAGACTGCTTTTCTTGCTCTTGGTGCCGAAAAAGAGTGCGTTTGGTGGTGATGACTGCGCGTTTCCCGAATTACCGCCGAATCTACTCGGCGCTCCTCCAGAGGAGCACGGTGCACTCGACGGTGTTGGTACCGACTGAGCATTTCGCCCTCCATACTGCCCTGCGGATGGATTCGAAGATGGTATTGACGAGGACGGATTTCCTGCGCTTCCACCGTATCGACTCGGCATACCGCCCGATGAGGATGGCCCATTAGACGAAGTCGATGGCAACCCCTGTGCGTTTGCATATCTATTAGGCATGCCTCCCGATCCATTTTGTGCACTCGAAGGAGCGGACGACTGCGGAGAATTCGCGGTGTTACCGCTGTATCTGTTTGGTGGCGTATTTCCTGATGAACTCGGTAAATTCCCAATAGTGTTGTGAAGATGAAGATCTTGAGGGTTGTCCTCGTCCAGATTGCTCTTTTTGCTCTTCTTCCCAAACATCATCGGCTGCCCTGGGTCTTGGGCATTTTTCGGTGTCTGCGCTGCTCCTGCGGCCGAAGCCATTGCGGAAGCGTTTGGACTCGAGTTGGGTCCCGACATGGCTTGGGCCAACTCTGTTGGGAAGCTGTTTGAAATTGCTGTTTGTAGTTTCACGTCATCTGGATTATCGTCATCGAGACTGCTTTTCTTGCTCTTCTTGCCAAAGAGCATCGGCGCAGGTGCAGCCTTGGGGGCACTGCTTGGCGTTGATTGAGATGATTGTGCTCTTGCTGGGGACATGCTGCTGGAAACTTGCTTTTGAATCTGAATATCTGTGGGGTTGTCGTCGTCTAGGCTGCTCTTTTTACTTTTCCTTCCAAACAGTGCGTCGCCAGAAGACGACGACGTAGGAGGTGCTGGCATCGAAGCAGCCGCTGGTGCTGTTGGAGTGTTTGCTGCCGCAGCAGGTGGTGTGCCTGAGTTAGCGTGCCCATTCATCGCTGCGTACAAATTTGATCCTTTGTTGGATGGCGTCTGACGAAGGGTCGGAGCTCCTTTAGAAGATGATATCTGACGCAGCGTGCTAGAAGGTGTTGACCGGAGTGCGGGTGCAAGTTTGGTAGACGGCGTCGAACGAAGCGCAGGTGCAAGTTTCGTAGACGGCGTTTGACGCAGCGCAGGAGGCACTTCCTGAGCACTGTGGTTCGGTGCTCTTTGGAAGTCTCGCTGTTGACCCATGTCATCATCGTCTCCGTCATCGTCAAGGAGGCCGCCATCCTTTTTCTTTTTCCTCTTGGAACCAAGAAATATAGGCGAATTCGATCTAGATGCATTCTTGCGATGTGAATTGGTGGTTGATTCGCCGCCGTGTGAAGGCACCGGCGATGTACTTCCATCTTGTGGCGACTTTTTGCTCGTCCTGCCAAAATTGAAGAGCCCTCTTGGGGACTTACTTCTACTATCAGATTTTGCGGAGGCTTTTGCGTTTGACGAAGGGGACTCGCTCTTCCGACCTCTCGACGGTGAACCTTTCGATGGTGCAACGTCAGCAGCACGATCTGTTCCGGCTCGATATTGGTTCATGTGGTTGCTGTTGTTGTCTGCATCGTTGTCCGAGTCATCGTCTAACATCCCTCTCCCTGCTCTTGAGCCGTACGAAGGCACTGGGCTTGTGTCGCCCACCCTACCCGCTGACGAAGTGGAGGCCACATCGCTTCCGAGGAGTCCACTCGATCTTTTGCTTGGCTTGCCGAAGTTGTAGGAATGAGAGGGCGGAGCCGACGTTTGTTCAAAGTAATCCGATTCCATAGGTAGCGGTGACGAGTACACTCCGGACGAATGATGACCGTTCATGGACGGCATTTTCATCGCCGAGGCTGCTGGCTTCTTCTCCTGTTCCATAGCCTGGTTCAGACTACTGTTAACAATCTGCAGTAGCTCCGATTCTTCCCAGCTGAATGGCAGTCCTGATTTAGCCCCGAAGTTTGCCACTGCACTGACGCCGCTACTGCTGGCTCCTCCCATGGGTGTCATAACAATACCAATGGAGGGTGAATATGCATTGTGTTTTGGTTCGACATCTTGAAAGCGTGTTGGTGGGATCACAGTCCTTCCATTCTTAGTGAAGAGTATCCGTCGAGTGCCCAGTACTTCCAAACCACACCCAATCACGTCTCCGACCTGAAACCCCTCGAGGTGGAACTTCTTTTCGTCTATCTTTCTTCCACTAACTTTGAGTTCCCCCTTTGACGTGATCCCTATTGAGTTCTTAATCTCACCGGGAACGTTTGGATTTTCGCCTCCGGGGGGAGGTCCATCGCTGACAACCATGCCAACTGAAACTGTGGCGTCTTGTGGCAATGATTGGATAGTGACTTCAAAGTAGTATACTGGGCTGCTTGTCGTTTTGCGGCTAGAAGCGTCTTCACCGGTGCTCGATCTGTAGCTGTTCTCTCTTGTGCCGGCACTTCGTTCGCCCGGAAGAGTGGGGTATAGTGATGCGCTAGTAGCTCGTTTGGCGCTGCTGCTGACCCCAAAGGGTTTACTCCTCAAGTTTGAGAGAATCTGATCAATGGTCCCTGATGAGGCACTCAGGTCGTCCAGCAATCCGACACTACCATTTTGTTGATCTACATTTTTCAGAGCGACCTCTTTTAGATATTCGACAGGGATGGAGTGATTTGACACCACCAAGCAGCTGTTGTTGCCGGGGTTTCCCTTGGGCATGGCGACGAGACAGGTTTGATCGCCTGTGGGACCATGCCCTAGCCGGAAATCACTACGTGCCATGGAGGTGACGCTCATCAACGCCCTGTCACCTTCATCCAAGACCCAACGACTCGGTAGATTGGTGGACCTTGGGGCTCCTTGGCTGTATCGACTGGACGACGTACTGGCTCTGACCATCATGGCGGGTCCGCCTCCTACTCCTGCTGAAGGGAGAGGCGGTGTGCTATGAGCCGACGCAGACGACGAGTAGTGTTGTGGATAGTGATGGTGCTGTTGCTGTTGATAGTATCCTGTGTGGTTGTTGGTCATGTTGATAGGTGCTGTCATAGCGCGAGAAAAACCAGCGCTGCTTCGACTTCCATCGACACTGCTGGAACCATAGTGACTGGCGCTGCTGCTGCCCATTCCAGGCATTCCAGAGTACCGATGGTTGACGGGAGGCGCAGCGCCTTCGTCATCGCTGTCTCCTCTTCGACTTCGACCACGGGATATCATCTTTGTCCAAGCTTTGTCGTGTCACGATCGATCGTTGGGAAAACACTGCTATTTGCTCGTCTGCTTTCTGGACTGTCACTCGACTCTGGACAGTGAGTGAAGCACAACAAGCTAGATTGTTCAGCAGCTCAAGCTCCCGAAAACAAACAGCGTCGATGATGATTGTCGATTTCCAGCTTTTCTAGTAGGAACTACGGTACACAGAGGGTCGCGGCTGCGCGTTGTCGTATAGTTGCCAAGCATTCGACGAAAAGAAGTCTTCAAGTCCTTGCTCGTTCCATGCAGTTTTCCAGCGGTGGCAAGCACAAGACAAGTACGAAAGCAAGTCGGCTCGTGTAAAGGCGGGAGTTTCCTCGGTAATATCCTCCTCCTCTTCTTCTTCTTGGTCGGAACGGTTGTTGGTGCGCCTATCGAATGTCGGATATGCAAGGCAGCTGTCGTGCTTCAGAGAAAGAGTTTGCTGTTTCCTTCCTCCTTCCTTGGCTGCCTCCTCTTCTGCGGTTTGCTGCATTATGACAATGAGCAAATGTGCGTCTTAATCAACCCAGCACCTTGGCGGGCCATTGGACACTACCGTAGCTAGCTACAGTACTACTAGTAGTAGACGGTAGGAAATGCAACGTTCATGTTGATTGATTCTCTACCAGCAATCTTTTATTACCTAGTAGCTTCCTATTGTAGTGCTAGCTAGCTAGCTAGGGAAACATGGAGGCCAAAGTCGAACTCAGGTTTTGCTTCCACGAAGAGAGAATCGGCTATGAGTAGCTAGCTCTTCCAATGACTCTATGATATTATGCGTTGGGGCGTCACTTGACTTGCTATATAAAGAAGAATAGATTACTACCGTAGCTTGTTAGGAGTGACAGCAAGGATGTGCAATGGTTTCCAACTCTCCACAGCAATTGTCCTTGCCTCTTCAACCATCGGCAATCAATGCAAGGAAGTTGGTCATTCGACAATTAAGCTTGGCAAGGGATTACAAGTACGATACTAATGTGGAGCAGGCAACAAATACAAGTACATTCTACATTGTCGACATGCTCCCACCACCCCAATTTTAGAAAGACTACATGTGCACATCATGTTGCAAGAGCCAAGAGCACAGTCGAAGCGCGAGGTTGCGAAGTTGCGAACGCAGTGGATTCTCCAGGATCCAAAGATTTACGACGGTCATTTCAAGGACACGGGGCCTCATTTTTCAAGTTCTCCATTCTTTTCCCCATGCAGCCATCCGCACCCATCACGCTGGCTAGCACGCATCACCATCCAACGTCCATCATCCATCCATACTATCCACGCATCATCCATGCATCACATGGTGGCAAGCTTATAAGAGCTCAATGAACCCACATCGATGATGTATGCTATGTACACAGATCGGATCATAGAAAGAGCTTGTTTACATGTAGTTCTTCTGTTTGGTGTCTTTGGCATCCTACTCGGTCAACCAATCAAAGTGCATGGGATGACAATGTCGCAATCTCCAAGCTTGCGAGTAATACGGATTCCTCGAACGATTTGGAAGCAGGCTGCTTTGAATCACCAAGATAGGATACGAAGCCTCCTTCAACCAGGTCTGTTGCCCGCTGACAACGGGAAAACGCAGCGTAGGCGACAGAATCGGTATCCTGCTGATACCTGGACTGCCTTGGATGCAAAAAATCCCATCTACAATTTCCTCATTGAATATTACGGACTCAAGGGCGTGAAAGGGACAAAACGCCTCGCTCGATGGTGTCCCAGTCCAAACTTGCTCCTTCACCCCAATAAACAATACGATAGTTTGGAAGCCTTGAGCCAATACTCCAACATTGCGCCTGGTAATAGTGCAATTGACGAAAGGGATGCGAGTATATTTTTGGAAGACGTAACCGAAGAGGATTTGGCCACCACTCTGCAGCTGCGAGGCGCCATCTTGGAATCAGATGGGGCATTGTATAGCCCATCGCTGTGGTTCCAACAGAAAAACGAGGAGCAGAAACCAGATAACACTTCCAAGAACAGTGCGGCGTCTGCCTTCTTGTGGTACCGATCCATTCTTCAACAAACCTTACAGGCCGAGCCAATTTTGCACTGTCATGGCTTGCACGAATGGGCCATGCAGTACCACCCAGATGGAGAGCCTTCGCCTCCGAGTGCAAAGTATCAGGCTCATTTACCTCTCCGTGTAAGCCGGCAAGTGATAAGCGAGACTGTGGAACGAAAGGGAATTAGCTGCACTCACGTGGATGCCTTGAGGTTCTTTGCTCCTGCTGCGGGACCACTCAATCATCACGGAGCTCGGTTAGAACGAATGGATCAGCTTCGTCTGGAACAGCCTGCATGTGGTACGTGCTTTATTGTCAATTCCGTAGGAGGATGTGAAAGCTTACTCCTAATACTAAAGCTTTCCACGTTTTGGCTGCCGTCTCTACAATATCAGTTCATGCACAAATGGATCTGCTTAAGATTGCTTTGCGTCTCCAACCATTTTGCAATCCAGACTTGCTACAACATGTGCTTCAATTGGCAATAGATGCACGCCGTCTGGATGTAGCAGCCAGTCCATATGATGCCACAGGCTATGGAGTAGGAGTTATCCCCGTGGAAATAGATTCGGGACGCTCTCAGTACAGGAAACAGCAACGATTATTGATGGAACGAGCCGACCCAATACGAAGGGAGCTCTTGGAAGCTTACAACATATTTCTCAAGCTTGCTTTCGATGAAGATCCCAGCACTTTGGAGGCTCATGTGACTCCATCAAAAGAAAGATTTGCCCAGGCTGAACCGGGTGGAAAGCCCTGGAGGAAAAATCTCGTCTCCCCGACCGTCTAGCCTAGCCAGCTAGGCTAGCCATGGGTAGTTGTTACCATAACTTTCCTTCGCAAAGCATCACTGGCTATCTGGCTATGGCTGTAAATCGACCGAAGGCCGTTGGCGGTTGACTTCAAATAACACGCACCTTAATGCTAAATCTCGTGACTAAACAAGTGAGGCTCTCATTCATGACTCATACCCGCCACGCTCTTTAAGAAACTTTTTCCTAAGAAGCGAGCATGTTTTCGCACCGTTTTGGTTATCTAGGGGCTCAGGTCGTAAGTAATATCCTGGATAACCGTCAAAGAGCGGCGCGGGAGGGCTGAGCGATGGAGTCAGCGATGGCAACATTTTGCACGAAGAGCACCCTGATAAACCTCGCAATCGCCGACATATGACACAGTTGTATGCGCCTAAGAAGTGTGGCTTCACACAACTTTCAACTTAATAGGACACTCTCGTCTTGTCTTTGCTTCTTATCCTGACCGAAGCAAACTTAAGAAAAGATGGCGGCTGTTGCGAGTATGAACGGCGAAGGTGGGTTGTGGTTGCCTGATTCACGTGGCGCCACCAAGGAGGAGAAGATCGAAAAATGGTGGGAAGTGAACAGGAAACATGATCCACCGCTCACTCGAGGAGCAACTCCACTTGTAGAACGTTGCATGCGAGTTCATGGAATGAGCGAGATGTTCGCAAAGCGGGTCCTGAAAGGATACAGGCAATTTATGGAACTCAAGTCGGTCATGAATGATTGGCAAGGCCAAAAGCTGTCGCCTCCCATCCCTATTAGTCAAATGTGGGAGCAGCATCTGATTGATAACCTTAACTACACCGATGATTGCTTCCTCTTGTTCGGACGTGTCATCGGGCATGACCCCGATGCTGTTCTTGACATCCGATCAACCAGAGACCGCATCAATACCACCAAGATTGCTTTCCAAGCGCGTTACGGTGATGACTTGGATCCTGAAGTTTGGATCTACGGTCTGGAAGAAGTCGACCGTGTGATCATTGATGAGCCCCAAGGGGGCGGCGGTATCGGTGTCGGTGGGCACCTTGGTCGCGGACGTCTTCCGGTGGCCGGTATCGCCCTGAGCGCTGTCCAGGGCATGCGTGATACTCTTCGCGACGAGCCGATCCAGACACCCCACCAAACACACCATCACCACCAGCCGCCTCCGATGCAGCAAATGCATCATCAGCAGCAGCACATGCACCAGCAGCAGCAGCATATTCAGCAACAGCAGCAAATGCAGCAACAGCCAATGCAGCAACAAACGCTGTCCCCGCGAGGGCGTTCTTTGGTGGTCTCATCTGAGGATGACGAGAGCCCCATCATGGATCGCCAAGGACGTACCAAGATGGCTAGCACCCAAGGTCCCGCCTCGCCTCGTAACCGCGCCTCTTCCAAGACGCCGCCCAAGTCACCAACCGGAAACGACCCCATCACCATCTTCCTCCGCGACCAGTCCACCGGCGAGGAAACGTACTTCAGTCTTCGATACCGAAGTACGCTACGCATTGTGTTCACAGTCTTTGCCGAACGCAAGGGTCTGAGCCAAGATTCGCTGAAGTTCAGTTTCAATGGCCAGTCTTTGACTGGATACGAGACTCCATACAGCTTGGGATTGGAAGACAGGGCTCGCATCGATGTGTCCATTGGATCACGAAGGAATTAAACCCCTTCAGACCACGACATCAAGGGCTACTACTCTACTAGCTTGATCAGCCAACAACCACAAACACCATACCACCCCCCGCGATCATGGCCGTGATTATGATGATTCATGGACAAGAACAAAAACCACACCCGGGATACGATGATGAAAATAGCCAAATGGTTGGCCTCTCATCGTTCCCTTCTAACCTACTTTGTACCGTATACTGCTCGTTAAACCACCACTCTGCTTCATAGGTCGGTCCACGTTTCCACTTGCGCATTTTGAAATTCGGAGGTCGGGAGATTGTGGGGCAACCTAACAAAGGAGAACGCATCAATTTAATAGTTACATATTATTAAGAGAAAAAAGTTTGAAAAAAAGTACGACTGTTATTATCTTTTAGCCAGGGCTTCTTGCACGCTTGTTTCATTTGCTTTGGCTCCGGCTATGATGCAGATGATGATGAAGCAGCCACAGTTCCGTAGGATTCATTCTTTTGCCTCCGTCAACCTTGTCACATCTGGCCCATCAGCACTGTCAAGACCTTCGGGACACGACACTGCAGCCTATGCAACAGGGAGCGACTCGAGATACTGAAACGATCCAGAGAATCGCCAGAAAAGCTGATCAACTCCTGCAACGAAATATACGGAGCATGCCCACATAAACCTCGATTTCATAAGTACCACAATAGCCCAAGCACTGATGATTCCCAAGGGGGATGAAAAAGTCAAACAACCGAAAAGTTACCACAGAGTGAAAGCTCGTGTTTTAGCGATTCCGCAGTTTGTGCTGATTAAAACCTAATTAATTCAGTCACTTTTTGCTAAAATCGTATGATCTGGATGTACGGGTACGAGGTCGCAAGATCGACCTGACGGAACGTCCGCTGATGATTCTACATGTACATCAAGGTCCGGCCCGGTCCGGTCCGGTATTCATGGGGCTGCTTCAGGATGCGCTGTGCAAGTGTTTGACCCGTGATATGATAGTTTGGACTTGCTGCATCAACAACGACCATGCTCTGTTTCGTTAGCCTGCGACGTCGGTAGTCTACAGAGACCACACTTGAGGGGCGAGGCTTCTCCTACCTCTGGCCCCTGACAGATACCGATCTGTTTCTGTATCGGCTGCCATCGCTCTTGCTCCAGTCCCCGGGCTTGCTGCTTCATTAGGCTGACATGTGTGCCCCTGGTACCATTGCTGAGGTTGCTTGTCGCCCGACATTCCCTGTCCATGTCTTCGCTTTGGGCTGTGCCACCAGACATGTCGGACTATTGCTTTGGCGGCACCGGTATGGATGTGCTACCAGTGGTTATTTGTGACGTCGTGGGGAATGGCCACTTCTACAAGCAAGTGGCTTTGCGTCGCCATAACTGGCTGGCTTAAAAGCAGCAGATCAAAATAAACCCTCTAGTAGAGTTATTGGCCGCAAAGTTCGTTTCCATCGAGCGGGTTCGATGTTACTTATTCAAGAAGAGTAGCAGTAGCTACGAAAGAGTTTCATTCCATTACCGGTATCGTCGAACAGCAGCCGGGGACGGTACGATTCTAGCTGACAGGAGTTCGGCACAGTCGATTTCCTCCACAAGATTGGTCCAGGCATTCATCGTGGCCTCGTTTTGTTGATTGATATCGCCTTCCACGGAAGATGACCACTTTGGCAGATTGAGGGATAGGTTGATACCTTTTCCAATGATTGTCTCGGCCATGCCGCTTCCCCGTCGCGGTATATTGTCCCCGAAGAGAGATATCCCTTGTTTCAGGGCGTGCCAAGAGCTCTCGAATATGTAAACGGTGGATCCAAAATGAGCCATCCGCAAAACATCTCTGTAGATTGATGCGTGAGTGGTAGAAACTGCTAGGAGCTTGATGCTTTCATCGTTTTCTCTAGAAGTGTCCAGACTTTGTCGCAACGAGTCATTGTCTGGGGTGACAGTAGAGAGAGGAATGTTCATGAAGGAGAGTGTCTTTTTGGCCATTTCCATATCAGATTCATGACCAACCGTCACAATGATGTTTCCACAAGAATGTTCCAGGGCATCCAATATGGCTTTGTTCATTTCAGGAACTTTGTATTGCTGTCGAAAGCAAGGGCACAGCGTGTTAGTCGGCAGTTTGTGTTGGCAACGGGGGAGACAAGATATTCACCTTTTCCTTGTCAAGCTGAGCAATGCGATCTTGCAGAACTGGGAGTGGGTTCTCAAAGTCGATATGATACTTGACTTGAAGGGTTTCTGCCAAGCAACCGCCCTTGTTCCAATTGGCAGAGATTTCTCCCACAGTCAGAGGCCTGCTGGCTCCAAGCGGCGAGGAGGAAGAAGACGTTTCTCGAGGATGAAATTTGGAGCCATACTTTCCCGAGCAGCCATTGGAACGGCCTCGATCCAATTGTTGCTCCTCGATGAGTAACCGTGCGAGCAAGGCATAGTCACACGACATGCTTACAGCGGGACGCGACACCATCACATCGGACACAGCTCTCATTTTGTTTCTCAGCCATTCCATGTTCGTGTCACTGTCGCTGACAAAATCATCATCATCATCATCATTATCATCATCCCCTGCAATGACACTGAGTTTCTTGAGTCGTGGCCATACCGACAATGCCAAGTCAATGCCTTGGTCTATTCTCCAATCCGTGGTTTCCGCGACAGTTCCATCGTAGGACAGCAAAACGATCTCGGACGACAAGGAGGACACTCCAAGCGACGTGCAGCCGCGAACACTAGTTGTGCTGGGGGATAGCGATGGGCAAAACCCTTGAGTTTCTCTGGTCGCCAACAAGGTGCTGGCTGCCAGCAGCACTGCATTCCAAGACAAGGGTCTCATAGTTCCCGTAGTCTACAAGCTACAATCTACAAGCTACAAGTAGTGAAGGTACCGGTTTGACGATTTCTGCGATTTCTGTATCTAATAGCTAATGAGCAAACATGAGTCAGCCTCATCGTCGTCTTCTTTTTGAAGAGGCCATTGGTGACACGATCTTTGCTGCTACTTGCCGAGCTGATGTTGAGAGAAGGAGCAATAGCCCCAAGAGAAAAACAGAAATCAAATCAGATAGGAAGAAGCTTCATCAAGGAAGAACAAATGACAAATCAAAACAACGAGCGAATTTTCAAAACGATGACGTATCCCAATTTCACGGAAGAGTTAAAACGTCAACTGCAAAAAGTTTGCTTAAATCCTGAAGTAACGGATGGAGGCCACGTCATTCGAATTTTTGATCAATCCAACTCTAACGCTAATGAGTTAAAATAGTGGAAAGTGCATCCCTAACCCTAGAGCTACTACTCTGCTGCAAGGTATGCTTAGAGCTGTAGGCTAGGCTCTAGGACTAAAGTGACCTTGCACATAAATGACTAAGAAGAGCAAACCAGGATTTTTACAGAAACTTCCTAACAACCATCCAGAAATGACTCTGCTCTGGAGTATTTATGTCTTTCTGAAAAACTGGCGATGTTTATCATCACTTTTTACAAGTAAATGACCCCTTGTTGCCTGTGCTTGTTTCTTGGTCAAGACCTGCATGTTGTTGGCTTGTTGGCGTTTGTAGATTGTAGACTGTCACTCAGCACTGTAGAGTCTTCTGCTTCTTGTACGATCCCTAACTAGCAACACTCGAACCATTGATAACTGTGATCTTACTCGAGCGGGGTTGCTTTCTTTTTCGAGTTCTTTGAGGTGCAGAGATTGATCAGTACCTGGCAGTGCCTGTCACAAAAATGAAGCGAACGAACATTTCCCCCTCTGTAGCGACCATGGCGATTCTGCCTCTAATCCTGACTCTCTTGCTCTTGGTGGGAAGGACGAGTGCCCATGGGTACCATCGAGGAGGAGCCCATGATCATTCCCATGAACACCATCATCATCATCATCATGACGAGGAAGAAGAGGCAGCCACGGACAATCTTCTACTAGAAATCTCCAATATGGAACACAAGGACAATATCGAACCTTTGAGGAATGGCTCGACACCGACGACTTTCGACAGAGCGGAGCTCGCTGTGGCTCTCATGTTACTGATGCAGACAGGGCCAAAGCAGACTCGGCCTTTCGCCAATGGAAGATTGCGCATGACTGTACCGACGATAAGTGTGATTACCTCAACAAGATGGTAATGTCGCGGAGTTTTGTGACCATTAACACAGTCTGGCACAACATCCGAACGGACGCGGGGACGGATTTTGCTTCTGATCAGATGATTATCGATAGTATGGATGTGCTTGTACGTCGTCACCTATCAAACGATTGATCATTCAATTCGATTCAATCTGAATACTGAACAATACACTCACGGCGTGGGTCTCATCTATCATTCTTTCGTTTGCGTTTCCTGCTTTCCTCTTCCTCTTGCTATATATAGAATGCTGCTTATTTGAGCGCTGGTTTCCAGTTTGAACTGACATTCCAGCAAACTGTTGACAACACGAACTACTGGGAAGCTACTGCAGGTTCACAAGCCGAGTTCGACATGAAGTCAAATCTTAGAATCGGTGATTGCACCACCATGAATATCTATTCTAATGGACAAGGCAGCATCTTGGGTTGGGCAGCTTTTCCATTTAATTGTGAGGATAATATGGTCTATGATGGGATTGTTATCAATTACAATACAAGTCCCGGAGGTACCGGAGCTCCCTTCAACGAGGGAGATACTCTCGTTCATGAGGTGCGTGTCGTGTGTGGGCGAAAGCCACAGCGTCGTCTCATCCAGCTTCTCATGCAGCTTTCTCAACTTACTTGGCATGCTTCCTTTACTCCGCTTTCTGTGTAGGTTGGCCATTGGCTCGGTCTATATCACACTTTCGAGGGAGGGTGCTCGTAAGTCATCTATATCGAAGGGATAGGCATGCAGTTCTGGGTATCCTTTCTTGTGTGGCTCATTCGCCTTCACTCCCCTGCATAGTTCGTTTGGAGATGGTGTGCTTGATACTCCCGCGGAAGCCTCGCCTGATTTCAATTGTGAACAGAACCGGGACTCGTGCAATGACGGGGGTGATGCTGATGATGTTTCAAATTTTATGAACTATTGTAAGATACCTTGGGTCTGCTTGTTTGTTTGAGGTTGCGTCAATGATTCGATTCTCATTTCACGTCCTCCTTTCCTCATCTTGTTTTCTCCGTGTTCTTTTCTTTCTTCCAATTGCGTAGCGCCGGATTCGTGCATGGATCACTTTACAATCGGTGTAAGTACTAGTAAGCTAACGAAAAGGGGAAAGTGTTCTTTCATCTTTCATTGACACCCCTTCCCAAAATCTTCTCTCGTTGCTCTTTGACGAACAGCAAATGGGAAGAATGCATACTTCGACTTCAGCCTGGCGAGTTCCTACGACTGCGGCTTCGGCGAATGGTCGCCCCTTGCCACCCCAGGTGCCACCCGTAGCTTCAGCCTCTCGCCCCTTGCCCCCAGCTGCAGCGCCGACGGCTGTAGGCAGGGCTAACAAGGCTCCAGGATCTACATCCTCAGCGAAAGCGAAAGACGACACCGACATCGAGGCAGCTGCGACATCCGAGTTCTGCTTTTCCAAGCTTGCAACTGTGCCAGTTCAATTCGCAGGCGCCACTGAAATGAGCAAGTTGCGTATTGGTGATCATGTCCTGACATCAAGTGGGTATGCGCCGATCTACGGATTTGCGCACGATGACACGACAACTAAAGCCAGTTTTCTCCAGATTTACACCGAAAACTCCAGCAAGAACCCTCTCGAAATGACAGGAGAGCATCTAGTCTATTTGCCAAACCAAAGCAATCCTGTCCGAGCAGACTCTATTAAAGTGGGGCATGTTCTCGCAAATGAAGCCGACGGAGCACGGGTAACAAAGATCGGGAAAGTGACGAGGGAGGGTTTGTATGCGCCGTTGACTCCCGATGGAACCATTGTGGTCGACGGGATTGTTTGTTCGTGCTACGTATCTCTACAAACGGACGAAAAGGAGTATGTTAGTTTGAAAGGAGGATTCAGCACCGTGTTCTCCCAGCATGTGATATCACACATGTGGCTGGCTCCTGTGAGAATGATTTGCCTGGGGGTTTCCACTGATCTCTGCGATTCTTTCGATGGTGAAAGCGGTATGGCTCATTTTGCTGAATTGGGGTTTGCCATCGCTCGTCATGTTCAAAGGCAAAGCTTTCTGGTGCAAGTCATTTCCCTCATTATCTATCTGCTGGTCTTGGTGCCCTTGGTAGCCCTGGAAAGCATCGCAGGACCTCGATGGTCGATCTGCGTCCTTGGTACAGGTATCATTGCAGCTGCGATGCAAAGGACAACAGGCTTCCGCGTTCGTCTATCCATCAAGAAGAAGATGGACTAGCTTGCTGCTGGAACACTGTAGCTTGGATTCAAACAACAATGTTACAATAGGGACGCCGCTGGGCCGGGTGGCATGATGTTAGTATTGGCAGCACTCACTGCCCCAAACTAGCTATTTAGCAGGAACTTTAGAATAGAGAATAATACACTGGCATTTGCGGCTATGTTACTTCGTTGCAGCACGCAACGACTTTCTCTCTCCTAGTTAGCACTGACCACCTTGAAGTCAGGACGTGCCCCACCATCGCCCAAGATGATGATACCAAACCTGAAGTGTGGCCTGTGGGCAGCTCTCCAGACTGGAGGATCTGCGCAGTGTTGGACCAGTGGAAGAATTGGCGGTGGGACCTGGATTTAGCTACTCCAGGTGTTGGGCAAGGTGCTGGTCTGTACTGGGGCCTTGTGTGGAACCAGAATCGAGGCTTGGATAGCTATCGGGGGGGTTAGTCGAAAAGTTGGGTCCAGGCCATGCAGCCTCAGCTTCATCGGAGTTTCGTGCACCAGTAGAACCCCGCCCCTCCGTCGAGGCCTCGCATCAGACTCGATTGCTCTGGCTGGCAGGTCTATTGGTACTTCCACGTGGACCTGCAAGTTTTGTGTTCGGCAGCATAAAGGGGCAATCAACCAAGCGTATACTAGTAATTAGACCCTGGCTTGTACACTACGGTACTAGCTAGCAGCAATCCACTAGATGTAGCTAGACAAACTGGTAGCTAGTCTGGAACGGTATCCCGCGGTGATGCCGTTTTCCTTGGACGTACCGTACCGGACAAACATGGTGGGTCAAAGAACGACGAATCGAATGAATCAATCAATCGAACAGCCGACCAAAGATCCACCCCTTCCAACCTCAATAATCCAACTGATGCCAACTTGTGGCATTGCTGGTTACCCCTTTAGCTAAACCCATCTGGTATCCAGGACCGCAAGCTAAAGCCACGTCCATGTGCGGTCCATGCAATACGTAGACTATGGTAATGTAGCGGTGTGGTTGTAAAGTCGTAATGGTCGACCTCTCGACTGGCTGAATGGGGCTGTCCTACTCTCCGTTGAGCCATCTGTCACAGTTTGCCATCTCTTTGACTTTGCAAGTAAGAAGCCAAAGAACAGGTAGAAGTGATAAAAATAACAAAAATGGTATCTTAAAATCAAGGCAAAATTGACGCAAAATGGATTTTTGGGGTCGCCAATTCCGGGGCGGCCCTGCGGGGACATTCCTTCCTCGCCCTGCCAGCGCTCTTCGATCGTAAGAGGATATCGAGAAGCAGAAGCCGCCATCCGAAGTCAACTCGATCCGGTAGTGATGAGCAGCAACCACCAAGACAGCAGCTGAACCTGCATGGAAGCCATCATCTTCAACAACTCGATCGCATCAAGCAACAACGTGTTCCCACAAGGCCATTCTCGTCTTGTGTGGGCTATCTGTTGTAGACTGTGTGTATCACCATCATCGCCTTGAAATACAGATCGATAGATAGATTGTGGCCATCTGTAGTGGTGTTAGTAGTGTGATAGAATTGAGTGACTTTGAGAACTGACCGCTTCGGTCTTATTGCCTCCAACGATGATTGGAATTGGGGGTTATCCTGCTGCTGCGACTGGGCTGCGGCAGCGATTCAATGCCAACAATAACAATGGAAACAACAACAACGGCAACAACAATGGCAACAATCGTCCCCAAGTTCCGCGACGAGTCCCACCGTTGGCTCAACCCGTAGAAGCCCAGCAACTTCAACAACAACAGCAACAACAACCGTGGAGAACCTCTCATGTCTACTGTGTCGTGTCAGCGGTCCTTGCTGTACTGGCAATAGTGACTAGCGCAGCATCTCCTTCTGCAGCTAGCATGGCATCGAAGGCATCCAGCGGCGGAGGGAGCAAGTTCCTGACAGAAGGAGAATCGGCCATGTCTGCAATGGAAGCCGCTTCTAGCACGCTGACCCCTGACAATACCGAACTGATCACGACCAATCCTGTACCCTCGGCCTACATGATTGATGCGTTGGACACGGAGTGGTGGCGTCATGCCATGGACTTTCTATTTGCCAACAATCCTGCCACTGGACACATTCCAGCTTGGTTGCTAGAGAGCACGGGTAGCAGCGCTAGCAGCAGCAGTACTAGTTCGGAAGCCCGTGTTGCCGCAGCCAAGAAAGAACAGCAACAACAGCAGCAGCAACCATGGTGGAAGCTCACGTGGATTGGGAATCATCACCACCACAAACACGAAGCTGGCACTCCTTCTTCCAAACAGCAACAAGCACAACAGCAGCAGCAAGCGCAACAGACTCAAGTGCCCAACACATGGTGGCAGAATTGGTTGGACGCTTCTCTTCTACACGCAAAGCCATCTACAGTGACCGATCTCATTGACAAGGTTCTGACATCCACTCCTCGTCTTTTGGCCATTGCCAATTTGCTCTTGGCGCTCACCTATCAGATGCACACAGCCGTGGCCGATTGGTTCCTGGGAGCTGGAGTCTATCCTCCACCCGGAGAATGGGCCATGACCGGCAGAGAGCGCCTTGGAAGCTTCTTGGTCTTCAAATTGCTCCTCATTAGTGCCGTCGTCACACCCGACACACTGGATCTACTCATTCTGCTCAGCTGGTACACTCTCCTCAGCTTTCTCAGGTCTCTGGCGCATTTGGCTGCTGCCACGACGTCCCATACCACTCAAAGCGGACAAGCTCCAAGGACAGGCGTCTTGCAGCTATTGCTAGTGGTCTTGTTCTGTGACTTTATTGCTGCCGCGGTTTGTGTGGCGCTCTTCCAGTTGGCAGGATTTGGAATGGTCATTCTCCTGACGTGTGATTGTGCCCTTTTGGCGGTCGAAGTTCTTGGACACATACTCAAGCATGTTCGTCAAGTACTGGAGGATATGCACGAACACACCATTGCTGAAATGGAAGAACAACAGTTGCAGATTCATACGCGACAGAGGAGATTGGAAGAACAGCAGCAAGCAGCAGCCGCCGCCGAAGCCAACGCAAGTGGCGACGCTGGAAACAATGCCGCTGCTAACAACGAGACTGCTCCTGTCGCAGAAGAGGGCTGGGATGGGTTGGATGACCTCTCACTCGATGGAAATGACAATGGTAACGAGGAGGACGAAGATGAAGACGATGGAATTCGCACGCAACATCGGAACAATCAACACTTACTCATGGAGGACTCCAGAAGGTTGGACCAAGCCATGGATGCTCTGGAAGTTGCTCACGCCAGAAGATTGGCCGTCTTGGATACCACCATTTTTGTCTTGCAGTTGCTAGTGCACGCAATCACCGTAGGACATTTCTTGCACATTTGGTATCTACATGGAATTCAATTCACTCTGATTGATGGGGTCCTCGCCTTGCATCTTCATTCGGCAGTCTCAGCGGCCTCCAAGCAAATCGCAGAACGACGAAACCTGCATAGAATTGCTCGCAATCTGGATGGCATGTTCCCCAATGCATCCGAACTAGATCTCAAGAAGGCGCACGCGGCTGGTGATGTCTGCTGTATCTGTCTAGGGGCAATGTCGGTGGGTAGTGTTAAGAAGGTGGGATGCGGTCATCTCTACCATACCAATTGTCTCCGCGAAGTCATTGAACGAGCTCACTCTATTGAGGCGGCCAAGTGTCCCCTGTGCCGAGCATCGGTTGTGGATGGAAGCCATCCTGGGACAGGTAATGCTATTGACCAGGAACAAGCCAACGGCAACGGCGGAAACAACGATGGCGCAAACAATGCTGGAAACAATGTGGGCAATCAAGACAACGCACCTCGCATGGCTGGCCCAAACGGCGGGATGAATCATCGCGGTGAACGTGCCTTATTCCGTTTCTCGACGGAAGGAATTCTTCCGACTTGGATGCCCCTTCCGGCCTTTTCATTCGAAGTTGTTCGGCGTCCTCGACAAGAACAACCGGCGCCTGTTGCCGCCAATGCGAACAATACTGTCAACAACAATAACAACCCCCCACCAGGACGGCGAAATAACGCAGCTGCAACCGACAACGCTGGTCTACGGTCATTCGTTAGGCGGCTTTTGCTGTTGGCTGGAGCTGTTCCAATGTCCCCCGAGGAGGAGGCAAGAGCCTTGGCACAACTGGTCGACATGTTCCCACAGTACGATCGAGCAGATTTGCTGCGAGAACTACGAGACCGAGGATCGGCGGAATCTGTGGTTGAATCCGTTTTGCTAGGTGTTTTCTCCGGTCGGGTACGTGGATCAGCTGGAGGCGAAGCGGTGCCTGCTGGTGCAAACAATCCTGACAGAGCAACCGGACAGGGCGAAGCACCTCCTGCAGCAGCTGCAGGGGATGCTGCCCCAACCGAGGACGGTGTGCCCCAGCAGCAACAGCAAGAAGACGCTGTCGTGCACGCACCCCCCACTGGCCAGGCGCAACCAATATAGAACCATATCAAGATCAGCAGTGCCTCCGCCTGTTAATGTGTGCTATTTGCTTTTATCATCATTATTATTGCATATAAACGTCCATGTTTCAGTCCACATTGCTCATCTTAACCCCTCTGCTTTAGTTGAGGGATCTCCTAGCTAGGTGGCCCACAGCACCGGAACGCAGCTGGTGGGAGGGTCATTGCCAAGCAAAACGAAACCAATCTTGCAACTACACCGGAGTCAGAGTCCAATAGTCATGATCGTTTATGCAGCAACCCAACGATGGAAAAGAAAATGGTTCAAGCACACTCCTCATTTCTTGGACAGCCATGTTTCATCGGTGTTCAGGAGATCATCCAACGTCCAACCAAAGCAGCACGGGCACACGAACAGATCTCTTCATTCCTGGAAATTGATTCTCATGAAAGCAAAAGCTCAGCATTACTATACGCAGACTACAGGTATAATTCCGTTTTGCAACCTAGCTACTGTGGTCTGATTCAAACAAGTAGTGTCCATCGTCGTCGAGGGTGCACATCGCCGAGTTTTCGATGAGAGCATATTCCAAGCCATCAACGAGCGCATTGAGACTTGCCGACACAACATTTGTATCAACAGACACTGTTGTCCAAGTGTTTCCAACTCTTGTGTCTTTGAATTCAATCATTACACGAGTTGCTGCTCCTGTAGCAGATGAGGGGTCCAGGATGCGCACCTTGTAGTCAACCAGTTCCACTCCCTCCAGAGACGGATGTGACGGAAGGAGTGCCCTTCTCAAAGCGTTTGCGAGCGCATCCACTGGCCCATTTCCATCCGCGACCTCCAGCATATCAACGTATAAGTCTTCAGCATCTGGGTCAGTCTGCGGATGTTGGGTTGCATGCCAATGAAGGGTTGAAAACAAGGGTAGAAATAGTCAGAAACGCTCAAAGCATCATTGAAATGCCACAGACAACGATACTCACGTTCACAGTCCTGACGCTGACAGTCGCCCGAGCTGTAGGTCCGTTTCCGCTGAGGTCTTTCTTATTCTCGTTCCAGCTGAGCATTCGAGCTGTTTTGTCCATGTTATTGTCGTAAACGTTGGCATTGTAATCGCTGCGGATTGTTGCATGCCAATGAATGGTCGAAACCAAGGGTAGAAAAGTCAGTAACGCTCAAAGTGCCGGTATCATTGAATACCACCGACAACGATACTCACCGCACTTGAAATGGGCTACAATATCCTTGAGTGGCATGCAAAATCATCAAGTGAACCGATGCGTCTGCACCTTCGAACGAGTAACCTTTGTTCTCCAATGCCTTGACACGGTTGAGAATGGCCATAGCCTTTTCATTTGTGACCTTAGCCGTGATTCCTCCCCAGTTCATTCCTACTTCCTCGATCTTTTGCAAGATATTGTTTCTTCCACTCAGCTCAGAAACGAGCACGCGCATCTGGTTTCCAACCAACTCCGGCTGGATATGCTGATAGCTCAAGGGGGACCGCTCCATAGCAGCCACATGGAGACCTCCCTTATGAGCAAATGCCGATGACCCAACATAGGGGGCCCCTTGGTTGGGGGTACGATTGAGGATCTCATCCACAAACCGTGACAACTTGGTCAGGTCTTCTAGGTTGCTTTTGCATGTCATCTTGCTCTCCATGTGGAAGGCCAGTGAAGGAACAATCGAGCACAAGTCCGCGTTTCCCGTTCTCTCTCCAATGCCATTGATTGTTCCCTGGATCAAGCCCACCCCAGAGTTTGCACCGGCCAAAGAATTTGCGACGGCCATTCCACAGTCATTGTGTGTGTGGATCCCAATAGTTTTCAAGCCACCGAAGTAATCCACCACTTCCTTGCAAATATTCGTCACATCCCACGGCATACTTCCTCCGTTTGTGTCACACAAAACCAGACAGGAAGCCCCCGCATCGGCAGCCACCTCTGCGCATTTCATTACATAATCTTTATCATGCTTGTATCCATCAAAGAAATGTTCCAGATCCACAAAGACTCTCCTTCCTTTGCTCCGTAAGAATGACACAGTGTCCCGAATCATTTCCAGGTTTTGTTCCCTTGTAGCCTTTAAAATTTCTTCCACTTGCCAAGCATGGGCTTTGGCGACTAGGCAGATAGTAGGTGCCTCCGAATCCAACAGGGCCTGGACCTGAGGATCTTCGGATGCCTTTACAGATTTGCGACGAGTTGATCCAAAGGCAACCAACTTTGTGCGTTCTTCAGCTGTCAATTCTTCCTTGGCACGCTGAAAGAACTCGGCGTCTTTGGGGTTGCTACCAGGCCACCCTGCTTCGATAAAGTCCACATCAAAGCTGTGGAGTCGGCGGACAATCTTCAATTTATCATCGCAGGTCGCAGCTACTGATTCTCCCTGAGTTCCATCTATGATTGCAATGAGTTAATGGCCACGGTTGGGCAGGTTGTGAATTGATAGGTACAATCAGATAATAGAAGAACGAAAAATCACCAAAATTAAAAATCAAAGGGGGTAGAAGGAAAAAAAGCTTGAGGAAAGAAAGAGCCATTGTTTCGATCAGCACTTTTCACTGATGCTGTACGGTACTGTTCCTTTATACTTGCATCATGATTTCCATTCTCGCTACGTACCACGGAGACTTGTGTCGTAGACCAGGACCTCCTTGGGTCCCACAACACATCGATCTTCTTTCTCCAACGAATCCAATATCCACTGATCGGAAGACTCATCTTTCTGTGAAACGGCTTCGGAAGTCTTGATGGGATCATATGTTGCTGTATACAGGGCACTGTTGCTCCTCCACAATGCTGGTTGCGGTACACGAAAAGCACTCACAGAGTGAAGTAGAAGTGCCCCGAGACTGAGAGCCTTTTCCCATCGGAGCGTAGAAACCCTCATTGTTGGAAAGAATCTTGAAGAAACAGATGATTGATCGTCAATCCCAAAGCGAACAGCTTCACCTTCTGTCAATAGGCTCCTCTTGTGTACTAGCCAGTAGTATTTGTTTTTCTCGAGATTGTAGACTCGCTGCGATGGTTCACCTTTTATCCTTTTATTAGGCAAATGTTGTGATCCTTTGTGGTGCAAAAATTGTGCCGACAGAAGTGCCATTGCAGATTGCAGCTGGACGCAAGTGATTGATGGCCAGTGATGCCGCGATCTTTGATCTTCGACATTCTTCAGTTCCCCTGTTTGATTGGTGCTGCGGTTTTTGCAAAGAGAACCCTTCCGAGCATACCGGTACCCGGTACGATGTATGGTAGAACTACAGTGGTGGACCCACACTTGCCTCTGTGGGGGTCTGGAGATGAACCAACCTGTTTGGGCTTGTCCATGGACAGCTGCATGTACAGAGTTGGTTCAGGAGCCTGAAGCAGGCCCCTCTACCAAAAATTTACGTCTACTAGGTTTTGTGCTTGAGTTGGTCCAGGAGTGGCCTATGGTGGATACAGGATTTGGACCTACCGGTAGAGTGGGCCTGCTTGAGATAGACCAGCGTCAGGTCCAGGCATTGAAAATATTATGGTTTGGAGTGGGCTCTGAACAAACCGCTCCAAGAGAGGATCCGTGGATGAAACAATGAGTGGGGCCTGGATTGGCGCCTTGATTGACTGGGATATATTCGATTCAAGTAGTGGGATAAGGAGAGATCCTGAGGTGGAGCCTGGAGATGGTTCAGGGTTGGATCATGACGGTGTGTGGCTGGGAGTTCGCTGGTTGTGGGACCCGGAGTTGGCGTCGGGGTTGGTCCAGAAATGCTACATGCGCCTCCACAATCCCCAAGCTGTTCAAATCAGTGACTGCTTCGATTCCATCAGTTCACGCAATTCAGCAGCATCCACCAGGTCATTCCACAGCGGAGCGGTGGAATACACAGATGGAAAATGCTCTACTTCGAGTACCAGGTAGCGCAGACTCGTCACTCGGCCGTGCTTATAACAACTGGCAATGGCCAAACAAACAACACTAGCTACCGTAGCTATTTGCAGAGTGCGAGGAGCCAATTCGAGTTGTAGCTCTTAATTTTTTAAATGCTTAGCTCGGTTTGGTAGGGAAGTGGTCAGCAATCTCTTGCACCATCTGGATGGCCTTGCTCCGATACAGTACGGTAGTTGACTTACAGAGCTCCGAAACCTCCAAGCTACATGTACATGTACCAGGTACCGGTACATACCGGTACTGGTACCAGGTACTGCTAGCTAGCTAGTAGTAGTAGTTCGGTACAGCGTACATATCCGAAGCAACCGAAGACCGATGCTGGTCACGATTTCGATTTGGAAGGATCACTCGACCCGGACTAAACTGTCGAGAATTTAACCTTCACCCTAACATACAACGCCGCGCACACCTCGTGCGGTGAAAGCAGTCTGGGTTTGCTCATGCAGCAGCATGATCCCTCGATCTCCCTGTTATCGCCACGAGCACCCACAGCAAACTCGATATCAAAAGCAAGGCTGGAGTGATCGAAAGGCCATGCTCAGCTCAGCTCTTCTTTTGTGTTAGCAACAGCTCTACAAGTAGATAGATACTCTGGGAGATCGCCCGACTAATTGAAGCGTCGAGAAGTGAAGCGGTCCCCTACAGCCAAGGAGAGCAAACAAGAGCTATCGTCTGGTCGAGCCACCCCACCACAGCGCAGCCAAGGATCGACCAGTGACAGCAGTCCTGCACAGCACTACTAGTACTACCAGCTCGGCTCATCATTGAGACGTGCCAGGTATTACTGTACTGATCCTTCGACGACCTCAATACGCCAAGCAACGAGACGAACAGCAGCACAGCGGTCGTTGAAAGACTTGGTTGTTTCTATCCGTCCTGCTTCGTGGATAGCATAGCGATCTTTTCCAAAGAAACCGCTGAAGCCGCCAGAGGTTGGAATCCTTAATCATCCATCTTTCAATCAATCAATCAACATAGCACTGGGAGTTTGCACTGCTCTGGTCTTATTCCGAGTCGAGTTTGTCTGATCTACAATACACAACCCTCGCCACCATGAACTTCCTGAGGAAAGGAACCAAGAGCCGATCAAAGTCAGGAGGCACCAAGTCGGTCCATTCTGACGATGGAGGAAGAGACAACACTAGTTCCCCATCAAACAGTTTGTCTATGGACGACACAATAGATTCCATCCTTCCTTCCGCTTGGGACCTAGGTGAAAGCTTCAAAGACAGCAAACTGCAGCTCAGCTATGAGGCAAACGACTACACGACTGTTTCCATTCGAAACGCTTCATCCATGTCCAGGATCACTGTTGCAGCAAACCAACCCATTCCTGCCGCACAGCTAAAAAGACTGGCCATAAGCAGGCAACAAGCTAAGGATCCATTCGCACCCGGTCATCCAAGCACTACTAGAAGTGCTACAGGGGGAGGGGACATGGGAACTTTTTCCAATCTATTCGGTTCCCCCAGAAGTACCTCTCCTCCCAGATCATCTTCCAGAGCAACAACCACTGGAGGACTATACCCCACTATCATGCCCTCAACTAGGAATTTAAATTCCATGGATAAGAGGCAAGAAGAAGCGGTCATGGGCAAACTCACAAAAGATACCCTATACTTCTTTGAAGTCACCATCAAGACACTACCTTCTGGCTGTGACGCCGCTGTGGGGTTGGTGCTAGACAAAGTGGGGGCTTCCGCCGGAGAATTCGTCCCAGGAGAAACCCGTGATTCCATTGGCTTGGACTCCAACGGGGTCTTGCGAGTCAGTGGGAAAACCATCGGACCGGATGCCTTGGAATTGGGCATCATGAACACCGGGAAGATTGAAGGGTTTGGGGAGGGAGATATCATTGGCTGCGGACTAGAAGTCACGGGGCTGAGACGCGTACTCTTTACTAAGAATGGACGATCAATTGTACCGCCAACACGCTTTGGTGAACTCGATACAAAAAAGCTATTGCTGAGTCCGGCCTTTGGAATGAAAGTTAACCGCAACCAGACGGCAGTCGCAGTTGGAAACTTTGGAATCGAACACAACAAACCCTTCATTTGGGCACAAACGGCCTACCTGGCTCACAAACCAGCCTTCGAAAGCTCTGGGAATAATAGTACTCCATATCGGACTAAACCAAATCGACAACAGTCGGCTCCGGCGGCATCACAAATACCACCACCACAGCATCAACAACAAACACTTCCACGGTCACCAAAATCGGAGCGGAATCCAGGTGGCGGAGACAGACAATCAACGTCCCATTCACCAGCTTCGGGCTCATTCGGACGAAGCCAGAGAACGGGACAGACTTCGTCAGCAGCGGCTGTAAAAGATGAAGATCCAAAGCAAGACGTAAGGAATTCACACCGAGGACAGAGCTCAACTAGCAGTTCCCAACGAGCACAAAACCCGACGAGCAGTTCCCAGCGCGGACAAAATCAAATGAGCAGTTCTCGAAGGGGGCAAAATCAAATGAGTGGTTCGCAACGTGCCCCCGCTCCAATGCGAGGTTCTGAACGAGGGCAGCATCCATTAACATCTCTTGGAACACGTGCGCAACGAAACTTGATGGATGAGAGTAACGGTGATGATGAAAAGGGAGAGGATTCGTATGGTGAAAGAATGCAAGGTTCATTGGACAATCTAGATAACGAATGGCAATCCAAAGAACGTGTGGAAGAGGAATCGGGTTTCATGTCAACAAATTCAGGAGGCGATAGATCGATGGAATTTGCTGCTATTCATGAACAGGAAGACGAGCAGGACTGCCATGATCCGTTTCTCGCTGGGCCATTGGGATCAAGTCAGGCTCGACCTTCAGAGGGTTTCCCGGAGGAGGAGAAGAACGAGATCGACGAGTCGACTCGGAGAGACTACAATGCCCCTGCTGGAGCTGCTCTCGAGAATTCTGAACTGGAAGGCATGAAAGAAAATGTAAGCACGTTGCGGTCTCTATGCAGAGATAACACTGAAGTTGACGCGTCAGTGCTGGAGAGTCTACTTGATATGTGCAGAGCCGACCAACAGACTGTAAAAGTTGCATTGGACAAGGCCATGACTGATTACGATCCGAACGTGGACCTCATGGAACTTATTGGTCTAAATGAGCTGGTCTTGGAGGCTGTCACGCTGGGAGAGGATACACTCAAAGATGCAAGGAAAAAAGCAGCCGAGACCCCTCCTCCAAAATCAAACAGTACCCTTGATCTGGACATCAACGGACTTATCAGGAAGAAAGATGTATTTAGTCTCATCTGCATCTTGCGTGCACAGAGTGATCAGAGACTAGATGCAGCCCTCGCTCTGATGGAATTTGCCAGGGACGGAGAACGGCCCGAGGAGGGAGGAATTAGTTTGAGAGATGAAATTCGGTCTTCTGGAGGCATGCATTCATTACTTCAAGTCTTCCGGGCAAAGGGGACAAGCTACGAGTTAAGAGTTGTTTCTGGTATGGCTGTTGCTTACGTCTTACCTTCCTTCGCCGAGACGTCTCCGAGTGTCGGCCTCAAGATCATGGAATGTCTTCGTTTTTTGAGTATATCGCGTGCGGTGAGTCCCAACAGTGTTAAGATATCACAACAGATGATGTTCAGAGCTTCTGCCATGGGCGTAACTGCTTTTTGGATGAACGCGCTCGAGCCAATGCTCAACCATCCTTTGAGTGGAGCAGACGAAGCCGACGGAGAACGTGCCGACCTTCAATTAATAAACAACAGCTCCAACGGCATTACCACAGCCGCCGGTATCTTTGACCAAGGACATCAAACGCTGGAACTTCAAGAGCTTCTCGAGATGACTGTGTCTCTGATCGTTCACATTGAAAAGAAAACCGATGCTGACCCAGTGAATGGAAGTGACCCTCACTCTAATGCTGCGATGTCTGTTTGGAGGTACACAAACATAGAGCAAGTATGCACAGTTGATGTCGCAAGACCAATTGCTGTCCGTGAGGGCCTTCTACCTATCCTGGTTGATTGGATCAAATCAAAGGACCAAGAAAAGGTTCGCCCTGCAGTTTCAGCGCTTCGGTATTTGACAAACATCAAGGACAAATACATGGCTGGTTGGATCCACTCCCAAATGGTCAACGAGGGGGCATTGGCAGAAGTAATCAAGCTGGCGGATGACTATAATGCTGGTCATGATGTGAGGTTGGCGGTTGCGCAGATCCTTGCATCTCTTTGTGTTGCGCCTCACACTAGAGCAGCGGTGGTGGAAGCAAAGTGTATGTTCTACCTCATTGGTTTCCTCTATGATCACTCGGATAAGGCATCGGAAGAAGTTGCCTTGTTCGCAGGACGTGCCATCACGCAGTTGGCAGCTGGGGCAATCACAAGGGCGAGCGTCTTTGGAGGCGGCGACCCCGAGATTCTAGATTTTGTGTCTCCGGACAAACGTGATTCTCTGGTAGAGTAAGTTGGAAGAAGTGCTGCAGAGATCGTTCATGGAATCCTGCGCCAATCTCATCTTCCCTTTTTCTTGTAGTGACATTGTCAACAGCGGTGCTATCGGTTCGTTCATTGCGATTGCACAAGAGAATGACGGTGAGCTAAGGGCTATGGCAATAGAAGCAATTAGGGTACTCAGCGAGGACAGAAGTCCAAGCCGGCGCACCAGGCTTCAGTTCGTGGAAGAAGGGGCAGCCCGAGCACTGGGGAGGGCGCTGCACTTTGACATTGGTAGAATGCGACAAGCTCTGAGGGTCGCTACAATCGGTGGACGTGGAGAAGATGCGTACAAAGAGTTTTCTTCTGTTCTCGATGCAGTATTTATGGAAGTACACGATGCTTTGTGCGGCATGGCTAATATCATGGAACCCATTGAAGAACCAAAGACGCCTGGCCCAGATTTGATGAGAGCTTCGTCGAATTATGTGGCACCAGAGAACATTTTGAACCAGGGGTGCATAGAAACAGCAGAGAGTGGGGGTCTCGTCAGTCTTTTACGGGTGTCGACGATGTCGTTGACGGTTCCTCAGCTCCACGGTTTTGCGGATCTCTCGACACGAACTAATGTGCTCCTACGAGAGGCCTGCCGCTCACTGTCGTCGCTTGCCCCGTTGCTACTCACCGGAGGAGCTGCGCAGGAAGGTTACGGTAGATGGTCTGGGTCGATTCTCGATGCATTCAACAAAATACTAGCCGCAGCAGTGGTGGAAGGGGGGGAAGATCTCGGCTCGAAGCAGGAGTTATACAGTGTTCTTTGCGGTCTGGACGCCCTTGCAGAATCTGAACCGTTGAAGATTCGGATGGTGGACAAAACGTTGCCTTCGATTGTGCAACTGAAGAATTCGCAAACAGACCATAGCGACATTGCCAACGTTGCAGGTCAAGTTTTCTTTTCCCTTGGATTCTCTGAGGACGAGATTGCTGTTCAGGTTGCTGGAAGCAATCCCAACCTGCTTGCTGATTGGTTCTGCCTGCGGCGTTCCCTCATCATTCAGGCCATGGTGCGCGCTGAAATGCGGAGGATTCTGGCAGCAATTTGGTGCCGACCATTCGCAGAGATCGAAAAGTCCGGATTCGTGAGGCATGAAACTCAGCGGAATGCCGAAGAACCGCTAGATGCGCTTTCCGAGTTGGATCTATTCGACAATTTTGCAGATGACGAAGATACTTACCACGAACGAGAACTGATGCTGCGACAATATAGAGACGCCTACGATAGCGGGGACGCAGACGACACGGAAATGCGGGAAATCGAGGAGGAATTCGCTGCACAACAGGATGGTGTACATCTGCTAGCCAAGCAAGTTTATCCCCTCAATGATGAATTGGCAGAAATCGATTGGATTCTGAGCCACGAAAGATCAGTTTATGATGGAATTGAACACGACGAAGCCGTGTTCATGTCCCTGTCCTTGCCACAACACCTAGAGGATGTCTTGGACTGCTGTATCCCATCTCGCTTGTTGCGAAGCCACCTTCTTCCAGTCTTTAACTTCAGGCCTGAAGCATCTTTCAACTTCCGAACGTTGATGATGCCGCAGAGGCAGTACTTCTCATTCCGAAGAGAAGGCCAAATGGTGTCTCGTCTGTGTGACATTCAACCTGAAGCCCTGGCTTTCGACGACGTGCATTGGTCACTGGGATTCACAAACAGCTCCTTTGCCGGCGAATTCTCAGAGTCACTTGTTCAAGCCCTATATCTGTGTCCGACAATTCGTAGTCTCACTTTTGCCAGAGATATTGGCTTTCAAGGACAACACGAGATAACAACGGAAGAAAGTGATGGCGAGGGAGGGAGTGTGCTTCTAGCGAAATTAGTTGGGTCACTGCCGCCATGGATCGATTTCTTGACTTTCAAGAATATATTCAACGACCGCGAATTGCGGACGCTGATAGCCATCATTGAAACCATGGGAAAGCTCTCGGCGGATCAGGACCATTCACCAAACGACGACGTGACGTCCTCACGTGGGAAAGGGCGATTTTGGAGCTTTAGTATCACTCACTCTCCGCATGTCACGGGGACAGTTTGGCAAATGTTCTTCAGCCTGTTGGGGCGCTCGCAGGCAATTGCAAATCGAGCTTCAGTATCTCCGCTGTCATCCTTGATGTTCCTTGATTTGCGTTTCAACGACCTCGGCGATGCTGCTTGTGCCCTCATCTTGGACTTGGTACACGATTCTGACTCGGGATGCTTCCTTGAGCAGCTCGACCTGTCAGGCAACAGGATCGGTAAGGGTGCGAGGTGTGTAAAGGCATTGCGTACGTACGTGGAGAAACACCGATTCATCCCAATACTCGAACGAAAAGGCTGGGGATCTCGCTTGCACACCCTGAATTTGTCCTCAAATGGACTTGGTGTCGGACAAGGAGCCGTTGAAATCCTTGCGCTCCTCAAGTATAACGCGCTGGGACTCAAAGTGCTAGACCTGTCCGACAACGCCATGTACCATGGAGACGATGACTACCAATTCAGCCATCTTTTGGCTTCCTCCCTTCGAAGAAATACTAATCTTTGCCAGCTGAACCTGTCGAAAAACAGGCTGAGTTCCTACGTTATTGATGACGTCCTTGAAAGGCTGACGAACAGACCAGGAGCATCGCGACTGTCGTTTCTGGGACTTGAAGAGAATCTGCCTCCAATGGCCTCGCACCAGAGAGCTGGATTCGAGGACATCTTGATGAAAACACGAGCCGCAACTTTGCAGAAGGCAATGAACGACATCGCAGTCTTCGAAGAGGATAATGGATTGGATGAAGACTGGGTTGATGAGTTGAAGGTTGACGAGGATACTTCACTTACCAGTAAAAAGAACCAAAAGACAGTCGTTGTCCCTGGAAGCAGCCCAACAAATGATGTGCCCGTCAGAGAAGGGGCCCGTGGCGACAACATGATCACGGTGCTGTTTTCGGCACCTCTGGTGTTTGCAGATGACCAGAAGAAGTTACGACCCTTCAAGAAGCTGGACTTTGACATGGAACGTGAACTCATGTGGCAGTGCATGAAAGAGGCTTCCAGAGATATCGAGCTTTCTTTTGACAATGCGACTCATGACCGACTGCTTGCTGCCATGACAAAGCGATGTAGTTGCTTGCACTACTCAGGCCATGGGCATCAAATGTACCTTCCATTTGAGGATGGAAGGGGCGGGCCAAACTGGTTCAATGTGGAAGACATCCAAAGGCTGATTGCTCGAGAAGGAACAGCACCTTTCAAGTTTGTGTTTGTATCAGCATGCCACTCTGGTTTGGCTGGGGCAACATTTGCTTCGGCTGGGGTCCCTCATGTTGTTTGCTGTCAGCAAGAGTTTGAACTGAAGGATACTGCAGCACTGGCTTTCACCCGCCAATTCTACTTGTCCTTGGCAATTGGGCATACTGTGAGGGAATCGTTTGAACAGGGCTGCAAGGCAGTGAGAGCAACCCCGAACCTACGTGATGCCGAGAGTGAGATGAAGAAGTTCTTGCTCCTCCCCAAAGATGGCAATCATGATGTGCCAATCTTGAATGCTGTTTCTGTGCCAGAGTGGCCAAAGCTCAAGGGGCAGCAGAACTCCCGACGGTCGTACAGGAAAAGTCGGGCTGCACCTCGCATCCGAAGCATGTATGGAGCAGGAACCAAGCAGTCGGAGCTTGGTGTTCGCAACATGATGCAAGAGGATCCATCCCCCACTCCACCCCAGTTCTTTTTGGGTCGTGAGGTTGAAATGTACTGGATGCTCAAACGCATCCTTGACACCCGGTTGGTCAGTGTCGTTGGCGAACCTGGAGTTGGTCGGTCATCTGTTGTATGTGCTCTTTGCCACTATGTTAATGAGCGTGCAAGCACGATCATTGCCATTGAGAAGATTTACTTTGTCAAAGCGAAACATGGAAGACGACAAGACTGCTGTCGGGCGCTCTTAGAGCAGACCCAACGCAAGATTGTCGAGCACGAGGTAGGCAAGGGAGAACCACCCGAGAGAGGAGCAGACATGGAGGACATCTTTGAGTATATCTGCAAGTCATTGAAGAACGAAAAGGCCCTGCTCGTGTTTGACAGAATGGAGCATCTTGAAAACTCTGATGATCAACAAGAGTTTCCCATGTTCCTGAGCAGTTTGTTCCGGGGAACCAAGAACGTGAAAGTCCTATTGACTGGCCGACGACAGCTGGGTATTCCTGCTCTTGGTGGTCAGGTCGAACAAACAATTGAATTGGGTCCTTTGAACTTTGAGAACACTGTTCGCTTGTTTTCGAATCTCTGCCCGCATCTGCACACGGAAGGTGAGAGATACAAGCTTTATCAGAGACTAGTGCGGGATTATCGACAGGCAGAACTGCGGCCTAGTGATCCCGGGGTCGAGGAGAGAACGAAAGAAATCTTTAGTGTGCTCGGAGGTGGGGTACCATCCAAAATCGAAAAAGCCGCCTATGACATTTCACCCGAACGGCTACAGAACATGGTCAATTCCTATTAAAAAGGTTTCCCTCTGGTTTGCCAATTGTAACATAGAATAGAGCACTGTAAAGAAGAAGCTCTGCTTAGTTTACTTGATAGGACCGTGCCGACATCGCCACGAGGTAGCGAGTGTCCAACTGGGGATTGTCTCAACTTGAACAGAATGACAAGGTTGGTCGACGAATGCGGCTCGGCTCTACCGTACCCAACACGAGGATACTCCGTTTGCAAACAGTTTTAACTATTAAGTTTCTATACAGATCTGAACGTATCACCCTCAAATGCACAAAAGAATCCCCGGTCTTCCTGCAGTGCTTAGGTAATTTCGACAGTCATATTGTCGTCGTCATTTGACTCTGACATGTCGTGTGCATTAGCTTGCATGCGCCGGGCCCCTCTGATCATAGTAGAATCCCCAGTTCTTGACGGTATTTCCAAAACTACACAATCTACATCTCCTCGCATACCCGTTGGATCCGACGGGTCAATACCGACGCTTGTCGCTGCGCTATCTTCCATCCAAGAGGCGCCTTCACCTCGGGCTCGTCTGTTTTGCATGACCAACCAGATTCTCAGTGCCAGCAAGGTTAGCGCAAACAGCGACACATATGTCCAATACCAAAAGAAATGATCCCTGCCCGATCGGAAATTCTGGTCATACAGGTGCATACCGCTGGCAATCTGGAAGACACCAACGAGGAGCATGATGATACCCGTCGAACGATGAATCATATGCCACCACTCTCTGGCCGATTGTGGTTTCTGTAAGGAAAACGGTTGCCTCTCCACTGGAGCTCCATCCTCCTTCCTTGCTACCGGCGGCCTCAAAAATCCGTTGCCAACTTGAAATGTGTAGGCCAAAAACAGCAGGACGCCGACAACATGATGACCCTTCGAGAAATGACTCGTGCTATTTCTGGAGCTCACCGCAGCAACACCCACTAGCACCGCCAACAGTGTCAGCAGAAACGTCAGCAAATTAAACGACACGTGAACGTAAATCCATGTGGTTGGTATCAGTTGTCTGAACCATGCCATGCCAACCGCAAGTGGCATGGAAAATCCCCAGGCGATTGCAGCCATGATAGCATGAGCTGTGAGGGCTCCTTTCGCTTTGTTGTCGGAGTCGGAAATTTGTGCATTGGTGTTGTAGCCCGGTGGCAGATCAACGCACTCGGAAAGGTCCAGTTGGAAAGCACCACGATGCCTGTGGTAGCCCATTTCGTTCCCCGAGCCGACTGCAAAAGAGAAGTAATTCAGCCCCTTGGGTTTGATATCAATTTCTCTCAACCCATCTTGCAAAGCTTTGGTGAATCGAAGCGTCGTCAGACCAGGGTTTCCGCGTTCTTGATTGATGTACGCTTCGATCAAAGTCTGATCAGCCATGGGCACCGTGCCCACGGCAGATTTTGCTGTAATGTTGTATTTCAATTGCGGCGAGTCTTTCGTCTTTGGGAGTCCAATGATGCCGGTTGACGATGTACCGTGTGCCTGAGAAGAATCTTGGATTCCAAATCCCAACCAAGCCTGCCCTTTGTACTGAAGGACCACGGTGATTGAGGGAACCTCTCCGAATTCGGCAAATTCCTCCTCCTTGACAGCGTTTACCGTCCAATGCATCACGAGTTCGGGAGTCAGTTGGATGCTCTTGCCACTTTTTTGAAAGACTTCGGACGAACATCGTCCCACAATGACAGGGGCAGGAAATGGATTTACATTGGTGCTACTGGTACTGACTTCCCTGCTTTCTGTCGTACTCTGCGGCTGTGGTTGCGGCTGTGTTGGCTGAGGAGCGGGGGCCGGAACTGTAGCTGGCGTCTGACCTTCTGCTTCCCCTTCGACCACCTTGGCAAAATCTACCGTCATGGCTCCAAAATCGCGATGCATGCCAAGTGTGGGCGTGGCCGTAAGAGCATTACCCACTGCCCACAGAAATCTATTTTCGCCATTGACCCAAATTTCTGATTCCAATGGAATATCCTCCTTGAGCAATTTCGCAAAGGTCAAGGAGGTTGTGTAAACTCCCGTGTCGGGATCGTGCGATTGCATCATTTTGGACGCTTTCAACGTTTGTTGCTCGAGCGGCAATGCCTGAACAAACCCAGTTGTGTGATTGTTATTGACTCCGAGGGAATATTTTTCTACCTTTTCACTGGGCAGTAAACCAATCACCGCATATGTGTTTTGCATGAGCATCCATGTCGATGTATCGGCCGGATTGGGGAATCCAAATCCCAGCCAAGCCGGAGCCGCCTCGACGAACTTGGTTGTGTGTACCAGTCGCCCCGTGAAGATTCCCGTATCTTCATCGGGGGATTCCCAACGAAAAATGACATCTTGTTCCAATTGTACTTGAAAGTCGAACTTGGGATCTGTCGATACAGCGGCTTGTGTGGTGCCATCAATAATACTAATGGAAGCCACTGGTGCCGGGGTGGTCCCTGGCGGTGGCGAGTGACTACTGGCAGCATCGTACAGATCCAATCGAAAGGCTCCGTATTCGCTATGCATGGTCAATGCCGTAGCTCCGGGTGGTCCCATTGCCCAAATGAAGACGTTGTCTCCCAATCCTAGAATGGGTGGTTCAGTTGGATGTTGTTCGGTCATGCTCTTTGTGAAAGATAGGGTGGTGTATACGACTCCTTCATTGGTATTGGTGAATTGCAAGAAGGAAGCTTCGGACAAAGTTTGTTCGGGCAGTGGTTGTATGACTCCCGGTTGATCATGATTGTATCCCAATTTGTATATGATGGGCGTGCTGGTGGCTTCTGCTTCCCATGATTTTCCAATAATGGCGGTGGATCGATTCATGAGGAAATTGTTGGGCGTGACGGGTCTTGGATTGCTGGGTACATCGTAGAATCCTAGACTGAGCCAAGAGGGAGCTGTGGCCATGGATTCAGCTTTGTGTTCGAGTCTGGCTTTGAGTTCTCTGGATGTTCCTGGATTGGCCCAGTAGAAAATGAGGTTGTTGTCCAACTGTACCTGGAAATCAAAGTCACTGTATGGGCTTTCTTGTGCCGCGGAGTGATCAATCTGTTGCAGTGTCGCAGTGGCGTTGACAATATTACTAATCCCCGCTGCTGGTCTTGGAGCCGGAGTTTGTGGAGCCGGAGTTTGTGGGGGTGGCGCTGGTACGGGAGTGGTATCGACAGTGCCAGGATTAGGACTATCGGCAGCAGCTGGTGTATGAGTTTGTTGAAAATCGAGTCGAAAGGATCCTCGTTGGTCGTGCATTCCTAGCGTATCCATGCCGGGCGGTCCAATGGCCCATGTGAAAATGTTTTCTCCGTTCTCTCGAATGAGAGCTTCGTTGTTATTGGTATTTCCCGTGGCCGAGGCCTCGTCCATGTTTTTGGAAAATGTGAGAATGGTTCGAATGGCCGGAGTCCCGTCGTGCAGTGTGACAGCGCCTTGTTCCATATTCTGAAAGATGAGTGTCTGTTCGTCAGTGGACATCAAGGAGACTCCTCCATTGAGGTTGTTGCCGTTGACTCTTCCATGAGGGTCTCCCAGAGAGTACTTGAAAACGGCCGGTGTGGCCAAGAAGTAGGTTCCCACGACGGCCTGTCCATTGACTTGGTCGAGGACATTGTCAAAGATGGGGACTGTATTGCGCAACGAGTCAAAGAACCCAATCGCCAGCCACGAGGGTTCGTTGTCTTGTACCTTGGTGGTGTGTTCCAGCGATGCGCTCAAGATGCCATCGGCAGGTTCATCCCAACGAAAGATCAACACGTCATCGAGAGGATCACTCGAGGTATTCTCCAAAACCACTTGATAGTCGTAATTGGCGTTGTCAATACTCGCCGTCTTTTTGGCTGTCGCATTCAAGATCGTCACACTCCCTTCCACCACAGATACGTGTACAGCCATGCACAACAATAACAGCAACATGTAGGAACTCCTCCTTCCTCCCCACACCAAACAGTCACGACCCATTTTGATTCTACAGGTACTACTTCTTGTAGTGCTCTTGGATGATTCTTTTCTTGTAGTAGCAGCTGTACACTCTTCTTGATCCTTACAGTTGTAGTGGTCTTTTATCTCAGGTAGTACTGGTAGTAGCGGCGATACTGCTTGTTGTTCCAGGGTACATGTACATCCATGCAGCGCCATGGTCACAAGCAAACTTACTTTTGGAACGCAACCTTCGGAAATTGGTGAGAGAAAGCTGCAGAAGTGCAGAAGGCTCGGTGTTGGATTGACAAAAGCTCCTTATTTCTTTTGTTTGAATGTCTAACTGAGCCTTTAAGTAAGCTGCATGACCCAAAGCCTCTTGCGCACAAAGAGATTACTATGTTTGCAATAAGCGCAAGGTTAGGGTTGAGGGTCACCTCAAAATCCAACCTCAACGATGCCTGTCTTTTGGCTTGCCTCTCAACAAGCGGAAGATCCCAGTGCGATCCCACGCACAATGAACTTGAGAAAGATACCTAACCTGGAATATATCATACAGTACAGTACAACCAGATGAAGTCCTTCCTGAACAGCATTCCCCTGATTTTGTTACTGGTAGTGACGGTGGTTCAATGGGCTTTGATATCCTATTTGCTGCAAGAGCGTCACCACGACAATGATATTGGCACTTGTCCTCCAATTATGAAAGTTGTAGATGTTCCAGTAGCCAAGCAACGCCTCGACGTTGCGTCACTGGAACACAAAAAAGAAAGAACCTACGATGGTGTTGCTGCTGCTATTTTCTTTTCGGCACCAGCTTGGTTTCAGCGAAGATTTCCCGTTCTCATAAGCAATGTGAAATCCAACACTCCTCCCAATTGGGCCATTCAGTTGTTCGTCAAACCTTCCTTTTGGAATGAACAAGTACTTCCCCTGCATCCTGGATTGCCACGATTGTTGAGAGATCAGGGAGTCATAATAAGGGAATTGCCAGAACGATTGCAAAACATCAAACAACCCAATCAGCGCATTCCTCTGGATCCATGGTTCTGGAACACCATGGTGGCGGATCGAGTATTCATGTTCTCAGGGAATGGGATACTCTGCACCCATGGCAATACAGAAGAAAATTGGAAAATGCTAGAACATCTCGATTATTGCGCGTGTCCGTGGACCAGGTTTGACAAACAGGGAGGTGACTCGGCCACGCACAGTTACAGGAATAGAACCATCATGCTGAGAGCAATTGAATTTGCAAAACAAAACAATTTGCCCATGAATCCACCCGAAGGCATGGCCTTTGTAGAAGTCATGCAACGAATGAACACTGCGGCAGGAAAACCTATGAAACATCCCGCTGTACGATTGGCCACGAGACAAGACACCATTCGCTTTGGTGGGGTGGCAACCACCAATTCCACCGTCAAGGGACACAAGAGGCCCATTCCCCCGCCACCCATGGTCGTCTCGGGGACACAGGCACAGTTGACCTTTCAGGAACGGGAAGATCTACTCATGGTATGTCCAGAACTCAAAGTCATCTTTCCCTCCTTGCACGAACCGGCATGTTTTGGAGCCAAGCCAAATCCAGAAAAATGCAAGGCCACCATTTGTGCTCTGAAAGATAAACTACCGGGAAGTGGGTGTTGAACGTGTGCTGAAAGGTTGGAATGCTTCACACATCAGATCCTGCTTTTTGCGTAGTGTTGCTGACCTGATTCTTTGACGCAAGGACTCAGCGGCTCAGCCGTCTGAATCAAACAGAAACAGAGCAGCAAATTTGGCTGATTATTGAAACAGAATCAATCATTCAGAAAAAGGTAGACTATTAATAGATGCAATTGTGGAAGATTGAGAGTTGAGTCCAGCACCAGCCTCGATTCCGGTGGTGCAGTTTCAGCCAGGGATCGACACTGAGACTTGCCAGACCTCAGAAGTCCTTGCGGTGTCGGACGGATGCGAGCTCCGCTAACATCTCGGTCCGCAGTGCTGGAGAAAACAAAATCTGCTGGTGTGCCGCCTTCAATCGTGCAAGCCGATAGTGAGTGTAAGTACTCGTAGAGACACGGAAACAACAACTGTACTTGCTGCTACATGCATCTGAGTGAACTAGCAAACCAAAGAAATCTGATTTTGTCTAAAGTACTACGATTATGCAGACGACGAGAGAGTAATACGCCGAGCAAAGGGAGGAACTGACTAAGCCATAGCGCCACCATCGTTTGGAAGCAGCTCCAGCTCCTTTTCTGCAATCGGGTCCATTCGGTGCTTGAAATGCAAAATGCCTGTGATGATCAAACCAACAAACGAAAGAAACAAATAGTTTCTTCCTTGGACTTTGTAGTCTTGAATGCCCTGGAAGTGCTCCGTGCTGAAATAGTCTACAATGTAGGCATCGCAAGTGCGGCAGTTTCCTTTAAAAAAAGTCGGAAAAGGAGGGTTAGCTGTCAAGACCAAAGTACGATGAACAGAGAGGGACATTCCATTTTTCCGTACGTACCGTAGATGGTAATAAATGGCCAATCATCCTTGCCAGGAGCTTCGTCCGCGTCGTACTCGCTTCCTGACATGTCATAGTCAAACAGATCATAGCAAGCATATTCGCCCCAGATGTTACCCCAGTCCTGTTCATCCCAATACGAGTCAGAAACCAGGTCATCATCCCAGTAGTAGTTGTAATCGGTGTCGACCTCCTCTTCCAGCTCTTCAGCGTAGTCTTCCTCCTCTTCTAGCTCGTCTTCCAGCTCTTCGTTCTCTGCCTCTTCCTCCTCGACCTCTTCTTCTAAATCTTCATTTTCGGCTTCCTCCTCTTCCACCTCTTGTTCTTCTTCTTGTACCTCCTCTTCTTCTGCGTCCTGATTGTTGTTGTCTTCGTCGTCACCATCTAGACGCCGGCGTTTTCTGTTTCCATCGTCGTCCTTCTTTTCTTCCTCTTCGTCATCCTTTTCAGATTCGCACATGGCTCCTTGCACAAAAGCCTGACACTGTTTTCCAGCGTCCATGGGGCACCCCCATTCTCCACCCCAAGCAACTTCTAGATCCGTGCGAGTGATGCCATCACCTTGTGTATTGTCGTAGCTGTTGTAGTCGAATCCCACAATGCGGGCCTTTCCTTGATAAACTTCACCTTCTCGGAGAGACTGATTGGCAAAGGTTGCCAGAGACATAAAGGAGGCGGCCAGGAAGATCAAGGTAACAATTGCAACAATTCGGTCGAGTCGCTGTCTACGGAGTTCTTCAAAGATTTGTTGCCACAGGGCAATGACAATGACACAAGCCAAACCAACCAGGCTCAACCAAGCACTGGCGGCGGATACCACGAGCAGCAAGTATGCAATTAGACTCAAAGAACACGCCGTAAAGAGCAGCACAACGTTTCGCAACTTTGTGATTCGGAAGCGGCGTGGCTTTTCCTCCCCTTCCGCCTCAGCATCCACCGGAGGATTGGTGGGGGCTGGTTCTTCCTCGATGCCATCAGGTTTCTTCTCCGAATTCTTTTTCTTGGCAAAGTCTTCATGCGACCCTACCGATTCCAAGCCGGTAGGGAGATTGATGGTCTTGTTAATCTCGATTTGGAGCAAGTACCAATAAATCATGTAGATTGCCAAGACGATAATTGGTGTTGACACTGTCAACAAAAACTTCATGTGGCCATCATTGTGCTTTTGCATCGTGGCAAGCTCTTATCTAGCTTGTTGTAGCTAGATTTGTTATTAGTAGATAGTTAGTTGGGTTTCCTATGTGTGATAGCTGCGTGTTACACTTCGTCCTTGGAGTGATGGAGGAGGAGAGGCAAGTGCTTTGTTTGTTGTGTGGTGCCTTTTAGAATTCCGTCTTCAAACCGGATTGGTCGTGTTCAAACGGGATATCCGATGGGATATCCGTGGCGGTTGGACAACGGCCAAGGAGAGCGTGGTGACATCAAATCGTGGCATTTTCAGGGTTCCGGTAAATTTGACGGTGCTGGACCATAGAGCAATCTCTGACATCCAGGACCAGTACCACTATGCATAGTAGTAGATCGATGGGAGAGGTAACTTGCTATCTCTAGTTTGCTACTAGCTAGCTACTAGCTATCTACTGTTTGGTCTTTTCATATTGCCAAAATTCCACAAACACAGGTCCTCCTTTCATCACTGTGGAAGACTGTAGTCGACCCTGGCAGTCTCTGCTTGATAACATAGGTTTCGCCGTTGACACCCCCCTTTTACTAAGACGATATGCCATACATTTCTGTTGAACAAGGTTGCCATCCAGTTTGTCAGGGTTTACATTCCAACACTGGGCCTGGGCCTGGGCCTGGATCTCGAAGAGGTTGTACAGCAGTTCCAACCCCTCGTTCGCTGGAGTTTCAATTCAACTAGCTACCAGGTACCGTATCTCAGCACTTCTATCCATGTATCAGGAGGGATCCAGACTTTTTGACCTCAATTGGTTGTGCGCGTTGTCCGCATCGATAAGCACCGCACTTCACCTCCAGGACTTGCTCTTGTTGGTCAATCCCATCATCATTGAAGCGCAGCGTTACTGGGGCTGTGTGCAACCCTTCCATCCTCTGCACTTGCACCCACAATCGATGCTGGCAACCGCAGTTACACTCTATTCCCCTTTTTGTGTGGATGTCTTTGGCTGCCACGACCCAGGACCCTGTGATGTTGGTGTACATGTACAGTACTACACCGTATCTTTGTGGCATCAAGTTTTCCAGGATCTTCGCGGAAGAACAGATCTTACATCTCCCCTGACTGCACGAAGATCCTTGACGAAGAGCACACAAAAGAAGAATCGATTCAATCAAGTTATACCGATACTACTACGTAGCCACGGTAGGCAATTAGTAAACGAAAAGGAATAATAATAACTATCTTCCACAATGGCAAATTCCAATAACGGCGCAGCTGAACCCTCACCATTTGTGATATTGATCACTTACGTCGTCCTTGGGACCTTGTTATCCTTTTTGGCGGGACGCGAACCTGGGATGCTTCCTGAAAACATCCACCGAGAAATGGCTCCGTCTTTGATTGTGGTTTGCGGTTTTTTGGTTAGCTACAGTTTGTGGGATGTCATGGCTGTTGGCGTGGCCAAGACGAAGGCGAACTACATGGAGCATTCGTATAAGGATTTACCCAAGCATATTCCCGAAGAGGTATACCTGGCAGTGCGAGTTCAGACCAACCAAGTGGAGCAAATGCCCGTGTTTTTGATTGGTACCCTAAGCTGTGCTTTCTTTGTCAATGGCACCGTGGCGGCTGTCATGGCGTTGCTCTGGGCCATTTTGCGACGCCAGTATGCTTCTCTTTACCGCTCTTCGGTTGGTGTCCCCCTTGCAAAAATTGGACTTCAGAAGTTCACGATTCCAGCTTATTTTCTCTCAAATGCCATGTGCATGGCGGTGGCCGTCCATTCTCTTCGTGCCTTGCTCTCTGGCTAGTTGGTGTCAAACAGAAAGGAATAGCGGTTGTGCGGTATCGTTTGTTTATTGAAATAATATTATTTACATTTAGCAGTAATGTCAACCCCGCACCGAACAATTCAATTGCCTAGCTCGTTTCTCACCATCCATCCTCGCGATGACCTCCTCCCACATGAATAGAAGTATCACATATGATACCACTTCTATCGTCAGTGGCGATTGTGAGGTATGAACACGAACCAACATCTGATAGCGCCACAGAATGGAGCTAACTGAAGTTGCGACCCGTACCATTCAAAAGAGCAATGCATGGTTGAAAGGAGCAAACCACAGATTGCGTGGACAGGGAGCAAGGAAGCAAAAATGAAATGTCTTTTGGCAAGAGGTTGGCTAATGGACGTAGCAAGAGCATATTGATTCCAGTCTACACACTAGCAAGTCGGTACCAGTAGCTAGCTCCCCAATGTCATAGTTGAGAGACAACTGGCTGGACTGTACCTGAAAGCTAGCTGGAAAAAGTTTTTGGTCCAGTACATGTAATGTCTGAAGCAGCTGTCCCTTCTTCTACCTCTTCTCTCGCTAAATCGACAAGGGGTGTTAGCTCAGTTGGTAGAGCGATTGCTTCGCATGCAGTAGGTCGGGAGTTCGATTCTTCCACACTCCAATTTTGCCTCTTTTGTTGCTCTCAGGGTTGTGATTTTAGTTTGGGAGAGTCTTCCCTTGTGTTGTTGTTGTCTTGTTCTGGTTGGGAAGTCAGAAATAACCTGCACCACTTTTTATTTTAATTCACAGCTCTACTGGCTGCAATCGTCTTTTTATTCGAGAGTTCCATTATTCAATCGATCTTCTCCAGCGTGGTACCGGCACCGGTACCGTACTAGCACCCGACAGTACCGTACTGCACTACGCTAAAAGCTAGTGTTAAGATCTTTCGAGTGTTTTGGAGTTTGAGAGAATGTAAATTATAAGAGAGATTAGAAAGCTATGAAAAAACTAATCAACGAGAGAGATCATCGTCCTGAAGATCGAAGATCTGATCTCCCGCGGGAGACTGTAAAGTGTGATAGCGTAGGTTGTGGTAGCAATCCTACGTACTCCACGATCCTAAACCAGAACGTGTGGAAGATTCGTCTAGCATGGATCTAGTAGCGTGGAGAGCTTCCACGCTGGCCAAATATCTAGATCGATGTTCATCATCGACCTAGTTGACTAGAGCGGTCATTGAGAACCCTATCTCAATGACTATTCGCGAGAGACTACATCACGAGTCGAACTCAAACCCTATCTAGATCGAGTCGCGAATAAGGCTACGAGCCGTGTATTGCAGTACGGTACCCGAAACTGTGGCTAACGACAGCTTCATCGACAAGGAGTGCACACAAGTTAACTCATAATATATCTATATGCTATAGTGCCGGTATCCAGCTAGCTGCTAGTTTGAATAAACCCAGTAGTAGTATTACTTAGCTTGCTGATCAGTTTACAGAATCTATTCTATTTCTTCTTTTGCAGGTAAATGAGCTTGGAACCATTCTTGGCTTTCTGGTAGGCATATGCACTACGCTAAAAGCTAGTAGTGTAAAGATTTTTCGATTTTGAGTTGAGAGAATGAAAGTTATGAGAGAGATTAGAAAGCTACGAAAAACTAATCCATGAGAGAGATCGTTGTGAAGCTCATTGAAGTTGGTCTCCCGCGGGAGGCCTTGAGTGTGATATCGTAGGTTATGGCAATAACTCTATGTACTCCACGGTCCATTTCCGAACCGTGGAAACTTCAGCTAGTTGCTGTCTAGTAGCGTGGAAGCTTTCCACGCGCTAAATATCTAGAGCGATGTTCATCGACAACCTAGTATGCTAGCAGTCATGAGAACCTGTCTCAATGACTAATCGCGAGGGACTACGTCATGAGTCGAACTCAACCCTATCTAGGATCGAGTCGCGAATAGGCTAAGAGCCGTGTATTGCATTCGCCCCCTGACAAGGGTCACAGAGGCACGACATCAGTCGGAATATGAATTAAAGTGCGGGGCACTCTCCGGAGATTGGATGTAGACATGTGCGCGCACATGGCAATCTACAAGGGATCAGGCCTTGTATGGGTGTAATACCTTATGTTCCAAGTCTGGTAGACTGTGCCGCATTAGGTAGCATGTCGGAGCCTACAGTCCATTGTCATTGCTCGGTATATATTGTAAGGACCTTTGTACTTTGTCTGACCGTACTTGCGGTGTTGATACTGGTGAATCATCACAGTATCGTTGACATTGTATTGATGAGGGACACGCGTCGCGTTTTCCCTGTCATTGTTTTGTTGGATAAGTCGTTGGCGACGTTCCTTGATGTATTTCAGTTTGCTTCGAAACGGACGTTGTGAATCGCATCACGATTGAACACGAGCTGTGCAGGCGTTGCACGCAAGGTGGTATGAATCGTGGCATTCATCGCGAACCGAACCGCCGTGAGGACTCCATCCCAGGATCCATTCACGAGGTCGTCTTGACACTTGATATTTTGAGCAGCTATCAAGTTACGAAGGTCTGATGAGCACGCTCGACATATCGAGTTGGCTTGAGGGTTAGTGTAGTGATGAACTTGCGGCAAAGTCCATATTCATCCCGGAGAGTCTTCTCGACCTCTGCGCGGCACTCACGTCCTCTATCCATGATAACCTCAGCAGGCCATGGATACCGAGTAAGCCACGTCTGTTCTAGAACGATGGCTACTTGTCTGCTGCCTTGGAGCAGATCTCGCAATCTCGAACATCCGGTTACGGATCAATATTGTCAAGCAATGAAGTGTACAGGAATTCTTTTTCTTAGGATCCCCGACGTTGTAAGGACCTATCAGGTAATACACTAGTCTTTCCAAGGGATCTCCTCGCAAGTCTTGGAGAAAGCAATCCCAGCTTACGCGTCTTGGGTTTGTTCAGTGGCAGCTTTGGCAACGCTGACATACGGCCACAGTCTGCGCAACCCTTTCCAGGTGTAGTGTTGACTGATGGTAAGTTCGTGCGAGTCTCCCAGGATGCATCAGTACACCATGTGCACATGATACCATCGACCAGCTTCTCTGCATGGTCTTGGCACAACAATCTTGTCGTCCTTGATACTAGTTCATAGGACTTGTCCCCTCTGGAAAAGATTGTTTCTTGTAGTCGTTTGGCTGTCCCTGAGGAGTTTCTTGATATCGTTATCGTCCTTCTGGCGATGTTCGATCTGGGGAACGAGAGGGGAAGTCACTAGGGAAGTCCTCTTCGTCTGCGCCATGAGCTTAGCAATCTCGCTGGCTTCCATTTGTTCTGAAGAACCATCGTTTTCGAGATGTTAAGTCTCGACAACGCATCAGCGACGATGTTGTGTTCGCCTTGATGTACCGTAGTTAAGGGCCGTAATCTTCCAGAATAAGGCGCCATCGCATACGCGATCAGTATTGAAATTCTTGCAAGTGAGATTCTTGTGGTCCGTATGTACTCAATCTTCTTCTGCCCGAGAAGAATGTTACGGAACTCCTTGAGTCTCATACGATACTGAGAAGTTGCGTGTTCTGAGCAGGGATTAGTTTCCTGCTGTAGAACCGATAGGCTTTCCCTTCTGGGAAATCACTGCACCCAGTTGCGTATCACTTGCATCCTGTGGATAACGAATGTATCGTTGAAGTCAGGGTAAGTGAGCAAGTTTCTTTGCTGATGATTTCTTCATCTTGCGAAAGGCCTTGTCGTGTTCAGCTTCCCATTTCCACTTCTTGGTTTTGGAAGTAAGTGTAGCGAGTGGTGCTAGTACATGTGATCGTCTGATCCAATGTCTCGATAGTAGTTCACTAGTCAATGAATCTACGGAGTTCCTTCCTATTTGTAGGAGAGCGTATTCTGGATCGCATCTATTTTCTTGTTAAGGGTTGGACCTTCTCGAGTAATCCAGTAGCCTAGGTACTCGATTCTCCTCTTGCGAAGAAGGACTTGGTAGCATTGATCTAAGTCCGCTTCTCGAAGCCTTCGGAGAACTTCATCTAATTTTTCAACGTGATCTGCTAGATCGCCGTTAGTTAGATGAGTAGATCATCAATGTTGCACGGACGTATTCCAGTCGTGCATTAGTGTCCCATCTTCTCTTGGAGATGTCGCGGGACTATTGCATAGGCCATTGGCATCTCTGGTACTCGTATTTTCCCCATGAAGAACGATAGTACAGAGTTGTTTCGAGTGAGGTGACAGCTCGATGTGAATGTATCCCATGTTCAAGTCAGACTATAGCGTACTTGAATCGTCTAATTCATAGCATGTTTGTATCTTTGGATCGGATAAGGTTTTCGCTTAATCCTTTTGTTCAGTTCCCGGAAATCAGAGATGAATCGTACAGATCCATCCTTCTTGGGAATGATAAATGTTGGTGCCGCCCACTCGGAACGGTTTACCTTCTTGAGTACTCCTGCTCGCAGAGACGTTCAACCTCCATCTTAAGAGTGTTGGTATGGACACCTGGAATAGGATAAGCCCTAGCATAATAGGGTTTAGCATCAGGAGAAGTTCTACTTCGTAGTCGTCCATTCTGCCACTTCCTAAAGTACCATCGAATAGGTCGGAGTATTAGTCAGTACGGGTGAGGCTGTTCTCCTCTTCCTTATTTACTGATCTTGACTCTGGCAACCTGCCTTAAGTTAGCTTTTTCATATTTTGCATCCAGAATCTTCTTGAGACGATCTGCACTGTCGTCGACAGCTGTAGGATCAGGATGAAGGAAGTTCTCTTTTCATTGGTATCGCTATCTTTCATAGGAAAGATATGCCGTCCCACTCCACTGACATGGTAGTGAATCGAACTTAAATCTAAGTCAGAGAGAATGTCTTGACCTATGTCATGTCATACGCCCCAAGCTTTTTTGACGTTAAATCCATTCGATAATTCTATCTATGGAATTCAGGAATCATAAATGCATCTTTCACTCGTGCTGGTGTTTAATTCTCCTGCAGGGGTATATCCACATGGTTTGGACGCCCCCAAGATCCTCATGCGTAATTTCTTAGCATGAGTTTGAGCAATCAAAGTTCCGGATGTCCTGTATCCAGTAAGCAACGGAGTGTAACGGGTTTGGTTTCCCTTTTCTCATCTGTGCAATACACGGCTCTTAGCCTTATTCGCGACTCGATCCTAGATAGGGTTTGAGTTCGACTCATGACTAGTCTCTGCCAATAGTATTGAGACAGAGGTTCTCATGACTGCTATCATACTAGGTTCGATGAAACATCGCTCTAGATATTTAGCAGCGTGGAAAGCTTCCACGCTACTAGACAAGCTACTAGCTGAAGTTTCCACGCGTTCCGGAAATGGACCGTGGAGTACGTAGAGTTATTATCATAATCTACGATATCACACTTCGAGGCCCCGCGGGAGACCAACTTCAATGAGCTTCACAACGATCTCTCTCATGGATTAGTTTTCATAGCTTTTCTAATCTCTCTCATAACTTTCATTCTCTCAAACTCAAAACACTCGAAAGATCTTTACACTAGCTTTTAGCGTAGTGCATTTTGTTAACAAACACAATAGCTTCAGCTACCCCCAACCTATTCCTTCACCATGAAGATGCTCAAGGAAAGCATGCGTTCACAACTTCGAGAAACAGTTGCGTGACAAACCCATTCTTCCTCTCGTGGACAACGACGAAGAAGCCGAGATCGACGATACTCGTGCAACCACCTACAAACTTCGCACCGTTCCTGCAGATGCAAACAATGCCAAATATACCTTCAAGGTAGCCATCTCAATGGTTCCAACACTCCCGTCAGACCATCAAGTGGGCTACGAATATGGAGAAGGTCTTCGTTGGACTCAACCTTGCCAATGCCGACGACAAACATCGCCTTCTCAAGGAGTGACTTCCAGCTTCTGCGAAGAGTGCCTACGAAGCTGGGTGTGCAGGCCATCGTGCAGTGCGTCATCAACGCCCTACGACAAATTGCTGTAAACGCAGTTGCTCACGCGACGTGACTTCTGAGAAACCGAAGTCCAATTCCAAACTCGTGTCCAAGCCGCATGGGACGGTGCAGCGGAACCCGCTTAAGCAGATGTGACATCACCTTTGGAATCAACGCGGTTATCGAAGCAGCCTGTCCTTACAAGGCTCTCGAAAAAACAGAAACGCTTATGCGCCCAAGATGCGTAAGCCTAGAGAGATGACAACTCGGGCCTACATCAACAACCTCATCGGATGAACCGATGAGCTTCCCGTTTGCCACCTTTCGGTGCAATCAACAGTTGAACCAGGACGAATTCTCGACATCATCTGTCATGGCATTCCTCGTCCTGGATGCGCAAGATGGACGAACACGACTTCGATCCTTTCACTGCCGAGATGACAGCGCTCATTGGATTCTGTGAGCGCATGGAATCTGCTGAAGACTTTGACAAGGGCAGTGATGCCAAGCAAGCTCCTTCGAAGAAGAGCAATAGCAAGAAGTACAAGTCTAGCTGCAACAACAACCACTCCTCCAAGAACGAAGGAAAGTGGTGTACTACCACGAGTCCAGCACTCACAATACTGCTGATTGCATGACTCTGAAGAAACTCAAGTCCAAGTCGTCGTCTGGCAACGATAGCAAGCCAGCGTACAACAAGAACAAGACTTGGAAACGTAAGTCTGATGATGCCAAGTCTTACACCAAGAAGGAACTTTCTGTCCTTATGAAGAAAGTCTCCAACGCTGCGGTCAAGGCGGATCGCAAGAAGAAAAGCGAATGCAACCATGTTGCCAAACGCAAGTCGGAAGACTCTGACAACGAGGATGACTCCTCTGTCGGGTCCCTCAACATGATGGACAAGAAAATGGCTGCAGTCGACAAGGCTCTTGCCGACTTTGATTTCAATCATTCAGATGGAGAGATCTCCGTCTGAGGATTAGGCCAGGATGATGATTCAACGGAACCATGTTCCGATTTCTCATACCTAAGTGATGAAGATATCTCACTAACTAGTAAACAAGAATTGTTTGCAACTGATGAAGTCTACGGCAAATTAGATAATTGCCGAGAAACTGCTCAACTAGATTCTGACGATCTATCCAGCATTGTTAACCTCGTCCGTGGCCAACCACCTCGTCAACGTCACACCTCGTCCGTGGCCAACCACCTCGTCAACGTCACAAGACAAGAGACCTCAAAACTATCGTCTATGTTAGATTTAACAGACGAGAAAAAGGGAAACAAAAACCCGTTCACTCCGTTGCTTACTGGATAGAGGAGCATCCGGAACCGTGATTACCCAAATTCATGCTAAGAGATTAAGCATGAAGGATCATGGGGGCGTCCAAACACTATGGACTACCCCTGTAAAAGAATTAAACCCCAGCACGAAGTGTAAGGGTGCACTTATGACTCCTGAGTTCCACGATGATAGAATTATCGAATGGAACTTGCACGCCACCAAGAACTTGGGGGCGTATGACATGATCATAGGTCGAGACTTTCTCTCCGATCTAAGAATCAAGTTCGATTTCACTACCCCGTCAGCGAAGTGGAATAGCACATCTTTACCTATGAAAGATAGCAGTACCAACGAAGAAAGGAACTTCTTCATCCCTGATCTTACAGCCGTCAGCGACAGTGCAGATCGTCTCAAGAGGACTCTTGACACGAAATACGAACGACCTGACTTAAGGCAGATATGCCAGAGTCAAAACCAGGTAAATAAGGAAGAGCAGGAACCGCTTCATGCCTTATTGACCAAGTGCTCCGACCAATTCGAAGGTACTTTAGGAAAGCGACAAATGGACGACTACGAAGTAGAACTTCGTCCTGACGCTAAACCCTATCACACTAGGACTTATCCTACTCCACGTGTCCATACCAACACTCTTAAGACAGAGGTCAAACGTCTCTGCGACGCAGGAGCACTTAAGAAGGTAAACCGTTCCGAGTGGACGGCACCAACATTTATCATTCCCAAAAAGAATGGATCTATACGGTTCATCTCTGACGTCCGGGAACTGAACAAAAGGATTGAGCAAAAACCTTGTCCGATCCCAAGGATACAAGACATGCTACTGAATCTAGACAGATTCAGGAAATACGAGTACCAGCGAGTACCGATGGGCCTATGCAATAGTCCCGACATCTTCCAAAGGAAGATCGGAACACTCATGCACGACTTGGAAAATGTCCGTGCATACATTGATGATCAACTCATCCTAACTAACGGCGATCTAGTGGATCACGTTGAATAGTTAGATGAAGTTCTCCTAAAGGCTTCGAGAAGCCGGACTTAAGATCAATGCTACCAAGTCCTTCTTCGAAAGAAGAGAACTTGAGTATCTAGGCTACTGGATTACTTGAGAAGGAATCCAACCCGTAACCAAGAAAATAGATGCGATCCAGAATATCGCTCCTCCTACTGTTGGAGGTTGTATTACAGACACCTCAATACAAATTAGTCGTTTATCCCAATCTAGTTGATAGGGGATATCTATATCTATTCTCTAGTTACATACATGGGGAGTTTAACTGATCTATATGGTCACCCCCTTCACTATATCCTTTGAAGTTGAAATCAATCCCAGAAAACATGGAGAAAGATCACTTCTTGGAAATAGCTTAACAGTAAAACCCTTTTACCTTTACTAAGCTAGAGTGTTACTAGCAAACAACACTATTTCCAAGAAGCTTGTATCTCCATCTCGTATTCGAGATATCGACCTTGTGGTCGACAAATCCCATGGTGTTATCAACCATTCAGCACATGCTATAAGGTACAGTCGTAACCAACATCGAGTCAAGGTTCAGGCAAGGGCTCTAGCCTCAGCAAGAGAGCCATCCCAACAGCCTAGCAGGAAAAAGGCAACACCACGAAACCGTGAAACAACGGAGCGATTGTCCCTACTGAAGACGACCAAATCAACACTGGTCTACCATCCTTGACGATCATTACTAACTACTCCACTCTATTGCTTGAACGAAGCGAATCCATCTAAAGGATCGACCGAGCTTCCGAAAGCGAACGAACGGAGCAAGCAAGCTCACAGGAGTGAGTGAACACCACAAGATTTAGTGCTGCGGAAACAGCCATCGTACCACTGCTACGTGCAGGTACGAAAGACAACTACAAGAGAAGACTCATCGCACAAAGAAGTGCAGGAGTGGCAGTCAAGCTATCTAGCTAGCCACCACGACGAGTCCTTCTGACAAGAACAAGGCTTCCAGTGAACCGGAGCCAAGGCTACTAGTACGGAACCAAGTGCATGGTCGTACGAACAAGCCATCACGAAGAGTACTGCAAGGAGCAGAAGCTACTGTACGGAGCAGAGCTACTTATAAAAACCAGAAGAAGATCATCCAGTCAACGCAACGACGAAAGACAAGGCAACGAGGACGCGGACAAAGCAAGCTCACAGGAGTGAGCAGGAGCGAAACTCAAGACTCATCGCACGACGAAGTGCACGAGTGGTGCTGGCCAAGCTATCTAACTAGCCAGCTAGCTACCACGGAGCGCAACAAGGCTACTACGGGGACCAACCGTGATAACCAACAAGTGTTGCCACGGAAGAGGAACTAGATAACAAGTTCCAACAAGAAGAAGAATTACCACAGAGGTACTTCCGTGGGAGTGCTCCTATCCTCAACAAGAGAGCCATCGAAAGAGGCTACTAGAGGAGAGGTGCAAAACCTCCAGCTGCACGAAACCAGCCAAATTGCCAGGCCGGTTACTCCACAACGACAGGTCCTATGGAAGGACTGTCATACACGGAAGTGGGCTACTATACTAGTGCAGCAGGGCCCAAGAGTACAAGCTGTCGAATGCAACAGTAGGAAGCAAGCTGCATCCACCGGCAACAGGCTGGATAAGAGCGAATTTGCGAATTTGAAAATTCCACCTGTCAAGAACAAGGACAAGACCGAAGCAACCGCGACAGCGACTGCTAGCAGCCGCTACCGCTAGCTACTGCCACCAACGGACAGCATCCGCATCTAACGACCGCTACTGTCAACTGTTCGAGAAGCAGAACAAGAGCATCGGCAGACCGTGGAATTTTGAATTCCACCAGCAAACAAGAAGTCAGTCAACGATCAAGTGATCGAACGACGACGACGGCAGCCACAAGAACAGCGGCAGCTAGTATTAGCCAGTTGCTAGTACCGTGAACAGCAACAGCAGGATCGGCAACGACATTGTGCCGATCGACAACAGTGTCGGCAACCACTGTCGGCAGAAGAAGAAGACTTTGCTTTTTGTGGAGCCTTTCCACGGAACAACAAAGAACAAGCCTACAGTTCAGCGAGCGGCCACAATAAGAAGCACAGCCACTGAACGTCACAACGAAAAAGGTATCTTCCGTGATATCTTTCCAGGAGTGCACGGCCGGTACCGGTAGGAGCGAGATCCGAGCTACCGGAGCATGTCCCGTGACCTAGCTCTAGCTGGAGCCAGCTACTATAGCTAGTCAGCCGGCGCAAGAGCACAGCCGTGCAGAAGCCAAGCTACAGGAAGCACAGGAGTGCATCTGCCTCCATTGCTTGAATATTTTCTTTGGAGCTGTTTGAGTTCACTCAACACCTCCTACCCCTTTCATGGAGTGTGTATTGTGGCATCCAAGCCACAGCACCTCCTACTACCAATTTTTGGAATGTGTATTGTGCAACTAATCCACAGCACTTCCTCCACTGATTACAGGCAAACCTGAGGCAACACCAGCCTCTAGGTAGGCAACAACAGATACCATTACAAGACCATGCCCTTGCTATTTGATCACAGCAAGTGCACAGGAGTGTGAGGGTACCCAAATCTAAAACCTACAATCCTACAAACAAAATCATCATAACATCCGCCTTTATAGGCAATGCCGTAACCATCAATGGCCACAACAATGGCCACAACTACACGGCCAACAACCATCAATGGCTACATCAACAGCCAGCATCGATGGCAACAACAGCCAACAACGGTATCTACCACTACCAAACCGATTACGATGAATCGACCAAACCAAATTCAAATTGCATCTACAAGGAACGGCAACTGCAACAACAGCAGAATGACAGTGAACGTTGAACCGAGTAGCTAGCTACAAGCAAGCAACTCAAGAGTTCACAAGACAAGGAAGCAAGCCACAGGATGGCTGGAGCATTCAGAGTTTGACCCACAAGCGGGAACCTGATCAATAGAAACAACAAGAGGGTGCACACCTCAGCTCCACTGCAACTACTGTACAGAGATTGCAACCAACCTTAGTCTCACACCAACAGAAGTACATGAGTACAACAAATCAAGCCTACAGAAGATACAACTACGACTACAAGTCCTGCCACATCCAACTCACAGGAGTGTAAGAGCAGTGACATCATCAACCAAAGGATCTACCGACTACATCACCATCGAACCATCATCGATCGTGACACGTCCAGGTCCAGTGGAGCCCATCAAGTTGGAGCATCCACAACTACTACGGAATACTTCCTTACAAGTTTCCAAACTTCCAAGGGCTTCCAGCCCCAACTCAAAGTATCATTGTGGCAAGGAACTTCCTCCTAGTTCCAGCTACTACAACAGTTCTCACAAGTGTCGCCCTAGCCTGACTTCCCAGTCTCAGCTACGGCAACACCAAATGACGGTACCAAGTGTCCCAAGTGACGGCACCAGTCACCACAAGTGACGACACCAGCAGTCACGAGTCTCACATGAGTATAAACACCCATGACAAGAGGAAACAATAACTCAACCTTTTCCTCATTCCATCTTCAGACATCGAGACCATCCAAGAACTGGGTTCAGTCGAACCCAACAAGTCCGTGACTTCCAAGCTACATCATTTCCAGCTTCCATGCACCTTCCAATAGGGCATCACTTCCCCCAAGTCTACGACTTCCAGAAGCTTCAACCAGCTTCCATCTACGAAGGGCTTCAAGCCCCATCAAGTGTCAATGCAGCCGAACTTCCCAGTCCGAGCCGCAGGTACACCAAGTGACGGTATCATCCGACACCAGTCTTCCAGGAGTGGCACCACTCCCAGCAGGAGTGCCAGCCACAAAGACTTTTCCGATGATGACAATGTCCGTATTGTCTCGTCTCCACCGCTCAGCTTCTCGTTACCAAGCGGGATGCCGAGCCACTACTTCCAAGGTTTGTTTCGGACTCATTGCAAGCCAGTCGGCACGACGACGTGAGACTTGGATTACAAAGCCTTTCCAAGGTAGGAGCCTGCTTACCCAAGCACTGATAGACACTTTGAGTGCTATCGATTCTCAGGAATCCTAGAGGCACCGCCTCAAGCTCCACAGCCAATCAAGCCAGCTTTGGCTACAACAAGTACAAGTCCTGCCACAGCTAGCTCACAGAAGTGTGCCAACAGTGACAGCAGGAGTGGTATTGATAAAGTTGTACCCACCAAAACCAAAGTCTCAAACCTTTTTCAACCTTCCTTTGAATTCTCCGATCGATCTATCCAGATTGACATACCAGATCGACTGACAAGAAACGATCATGCCAGATCGAATGACACGAAGCGATCGAATCACAAGCAGCGATCACGAGATCGATTCAGTTTGACTCTCGGGATCGACTCAGAAGATCCATCATGAGATAAACCCACACTATTTCCAAGAAGCTTGTATCTCCATCTCGTATTCGAGATATCGACCTTGTGGTCGACAAATCCCATGGTGTTATCAACCATTCAGCACATGCTATAAGGTACAGTCGTAACCAACATCGAGTCAAGTTCAGGCAAAAAGGGCTCTAGGCCTCACAAGAGAGCCATCCCAACAGCCTAGCAGGAAAAAGGCAACACCACGAAACCGTGAAACAACGGAGCGATTGTCCCTACTGAAGACGACCAAATCAACACTGGTCTACCATCCTTGACGATCATTACTAACTACTCACACTCTATTGCTTGAACGAAGCGAATCCATCTAAAGGATCGACCGAGCTTCCGAAAGCGAACGAACGGAGCAAGCAGCTCACAGGAGTGAGTGAACACCACAAGATTTAGTGCTGGGAAACAGCCATCGTACCACTGCTACGTGCAGGTACGAAAGACAACTACAAGAGAAGACTCATCGCACAAAGAAGTGCAGGAGTGGCAGTCAAGTATCTAGCTAGCCACCACGACGAGTCCTTCTGACAAGAACAAGGCTTCCAGTGAACCGGAGCCAAGGCTACTAGTACGGAACCAAGTGCATGGTCGTACGAACAAGCCATCACGAAGAGTACTGCAAGGAGCAGAAGCTACTGTAAGGAGCAGAGCTACTTATAAAAACCAGAAGAAGATCATCCAGTCAACGCAACGACGAAAGACAAGGCAACGAGGACGCGGACAAAGCAAGCTCACAGGAGTGAGCAGGAGCGAAACTCAAGACTCATCGCACGACGAAGTGCACGAGTGGTGCTGGCCAAGCTATCTAACTAGCCAGCTAGCTACCACGGAGCGCAACAAGGCTACTACGGGGACCAACCGTGATAACCAACAAGTGTTGCCACGGAAAAGGAACTAGATAACAAGTTCCAACAAGAGAAGAATTACCACAGAGGTACTTCCGTGGGAGTGTCCTATCCTCAACAAGAGAGCCATCGAAAGAGGCTACTAGAGGAGAGGTGCAAAACCTCCAGCGCACGAAACCAGCCAAATTGCCAGGCCGGTTACTCCACAACGACAGGTCCTAAGGAAGGACTGTCATACACGAAGTGGGCTACTATACTAGTGCAGCAGGCCCAAGAGTACAAGCTGTCGAATGCAACAGTAGGAAGCAAGCTGCATCCACCGGCAACAGGCTGGATAAGAGCGAATTTGCGAATTTGAAAATTCCACCTGTCAAGAACAAGGACAAGACCGAAGCAACCGCGACAGCACTGCTAGCAGCCGCTACCGCTAGCTACTGCCACCAACGGACAGCATCCGCATCTAACGACCGCTACTGTCAACTGTTCGAGAAGCAGAACAAGAGCATCGGCAGACCGTGAATTTTGAATTCCACCAGCAAACAAGAAGTCAGTCAACGATAAGTGATGAATCAATCCCAGAAAACATGGAGAAAGATCACTTCTTGGAAATAGCTTAACAGTAAAACCCTTTTACCTTTACTAAGCTAGAGTGTTACTAGCAAACAACACCTACGAACAGGAAGAAACTTGGTAGATTCATTGGACTAGTGAACTACTATTGAGACATATGGATCAGACGATCACATATACATACAACGTCGAGGATCCCAAGAAAAGGAATCCCTGTCCATTTCACTGCTTGACAATGATTGATCCCGTAACCGAATGGTTCGAGATTACCGAGAGCTGCTCCAATGCAGCAGACGAAGTAGCCATCGTTCTAGAACAGACGTGGCTCACCCAGTATCCATGGCCTGCTGAGGTTATCATGGATAGAGAACGTGAGTTCCGCGCAGAAGTCGAGAAGACTCTCCGGGATGAATATGGACTTCGTCGCAAGTTCATTACCACACGTGTTCACAACGTCCGTTTCGAAGTAAACTGGAAACACATCAAAGAACGTCGCCAACGACTCATCTAGAAAAACAATGATAAGGAAAACGCGACGCGTGTCCCTCATCAATACAATGTCAACGATACTGTGAGGTTTCAACAGTATCAGCACCGCAAGTACGGTCAGCCCAAGTACAAGGTCCTTACAATATAGACCGAGTCAATAACAATGGCACTGTACGGCTCCGACATGCTACCGCCAATGGCGGCACAGTCTACCAGACTTGGAACATAAGGTATTTACACCCATACAAGGCCTGATCCCCTTGTAGGATTGCCATCGTGCGACGCACATGTCTACATCCAATCTCCGGAGAGTGCCCCGCACTTTAATTCATATGTTCTCCTTGTCCGACTGATGTCGTGCCTTCTGTGACCCTTGTCAGGGGGCGAATCCAATACACGGCTCTTAGCCTTATTCGCGACTCGATCCTAGATAGGGTTTGAGTACGACTCATGACGTAGTCCTTCGCGAATAGTCATTGAGACAGGGTTCTCATGACTGCTAGTCATACTAGGTTGTCGATGAAACATCGCTCTAGATATTTAGCCAGCGTGGAAAGCTTCCACGCTACTAGACAGCTACTAGCTGAAGTTTCCACGTGTTCCGGAAATGGACTGTGGAGTACGTAGAGTTATTGCCATAACCTACGATATCACACTTCGAGGCCTCCCGCGGGAGACCAACTTCAATGAGCTTCACAACGATCTCTCTCATGGATTAGTTTTCGTAGCTTTCTAATCTCTCTTATAACTTTCATTCTCTCAAACTCAAAACACTCGAAAGATCTTTACACTAGCTTTTAGCGTAGTGCATCTGTTAAATCTAACATAGACGATAGGTTTGAGGTCTCTTGTCTTGCTACGTTTACGAGGTGGTTGGCCACAGACGAGGTTAACAATGCTAAAAAGATCGTCAGAATCTAATTGAGCAGCTTCTAGGCAATCATCTAATTTGCCGTAGACTTCATCAGTTGCAAACAATTCTTGTTTACTAGTTAGTGAGATATCTTCTTCACTTTGGTATGAGAAATCGGAACATGGTTCTGTTGAATCATCATCCTGGCCTAATCCTCAGACGGAGATTTCTCCATCCGATTGATTGAAATCGAAGTCGGCAAGAGCCTTGTCGACTGTGGCTATTTTATTGTCCATCATATTGAGGGACCCGACAGAGGAGTAATCCTCGTTATCAGAGTCATCCGACTTGCGCTTGGCAACATGGTTGCTTTCGCCTTTCTTCTTGCGATCGGCCTTGACGGCAGCGGTTGAAACTTTCTTCATAAGGACAGAAAGTTCCTTCTTGGTGTAAGACTTGGCATCATCAGACTTACGTTTCCAAGTCTTGTTCTTGTTGTACGCTGGCTTGCTATCGTTGCCAGACGACGACTTGGACTTGAGTTTCTTGAGAGTCATGCAATCAGCAGTATTGTGAGTGCTGGACTCGTGGTAGTACACCACTTTCCTTCGTTCTTGGAGGAGTGGTTGTTGTTGCAGCTAGACTTGTACTTCTTGCTATTGCTCTTCTTCGAAGGAGCTTGCTTGGCATCACTGCCCTTGTCAAAGTCTTCAGCAGATTCCATGCGCTCACAGAATCCAATGAGAGCCTGCATCTCGGCAGTGAAAGGATCGAAGTCGTGTTCGTCCATCTTGCGCATCCAGGAACGAGGAATGCCATGACAGATGATGTCGATGAATTCGTCCTGGTTCAACTGTTGATTGGCACCGAAAGGTGGCAAACGAGGGAGTTCATCGGTATTCATCCGAGTGAGGTTGTTGATGTAGGCACGAGTTTTCATCTCGCTAGGCTTGCGCATCTTACGGCGCATGAAGCGTTTCTGTTTTTCGAGAGCCTTGTAAGGACAGGCTTGTTCGATAACCACGTTGATTCCAATGGTGATGTCAGCATCGCTCAGCGCGGGTTCTGCTGCACCGTCCCATGCGGCTTGAATACGAGCAGCGTATGCTGCTTCGGTTTCGGCGACAGGATCGTGTGGTACTTCTCGGTTCACAGTGATTTGTCGAAGGGCGTTGTGACGCACGTCACGATTGCCTGCACATCCAGCCTCGTAGGCACTCTTTGCAGAGCTGGAAGTCATCTCCTTGAGAAGACGATGTTTGTCGTCGGGACCAGCAAGGTTGAGTCCAACGAAGACCTTCTCCATATTCGTGGCCCACTTGATGGTCTCACGTGGAGTGTTGGAGCCATTGATGATGGCTACCTTCTTGAAGGTGTACTTGGCACTGTTTGCGTTTGCAGGAATTGTGCGAAGTTTGTAGGTGGTTGCACGAGTGTCGTCAACCTCGTTGTCTTCGTCATTGTCGACGAGAGGAAGAATGGGTTTGTCACGCAACTGTTTCTCGAAGTTGCTGAACGCATGCTTTCCTTGAGCAGTCTTCATGGTGAAGGAATAGGTTGAGGGTAGCTGAAAGCTATTGTGTTTGTTAACAAAATGCACTACGCTAAAAGCTAGTGTAAAGATCTTTCGAGTGTTTTGAGTTTGAGAGAATGAAAGTTATGAGAGAGATTAGAAAGCTACGAAAACTAATCCATGAGAGAGATCGTCGTGAAGCTCATTGAAGTTGGTCTCCCGCGGGAGGCCTCGAAGTGTGATATCGTAGGTTATGGCAATAACTCTACGTACTCCACAGTCCATTTCCGGAACGCGTGGAAACTTCAGCTAGTTGCTGTCTAGTAGCGTGGAAGCTTTCCACGCAGGCTAAATATCTAGAGCGATGTTTCATCGACAACCTAGTATGACTAGCAGTCATGAGAACCCTGTCTCAATGACTATTCGCGAGGGACTACGTCATGAGTCGAACTCAAACCCTATACAATGAGGCAAAGAAGGAAATGCCGAGACGTTGCGCTTGCGACAAGGCTCGGGTAGATCCCAAACTGCAAAGGCTCAATTGCTTGTCCTTGGATATTTTGTTCACTTGGGCTTTGACTCCGCTGTAAATGTAGAGATTCTTGGAAATGACAGGGTATCCAAAAGTTCGCGTGGGACCGTCCGTATTGATGCCCTAATTCTCCGCAATCCAGTGTGGAGCCCATAACTTTGCCGTCTGCGCCTGGCGTTTGACTTTCCAGGATGTTGTCGTTAGCATTAAAGTCTTTCTTGCGGTCATACTCTTGACGATTGCCGGCATTCGCTTTGGATCAATCCTGCAATTCCTGGAGGTCGCGTTTCAGCTTCATATGGTCATTAATGAATTTTTAATGAGATATTCAAAGCATTTTGTCAGCCGTGTTGGTCTTCTTGGCACCATTGGCAAAGTGACAAATCAATAGCTGCCGAGATTGTTCCAAGCTGTTCTCCTTGCTGGCCCATGAGAGTATATTGCGGGCTTGCTGGAGCCCAAATTTGTCGACTACCCGAGCTCCAGCGCAACCCTTCAATCTCACCTTCTTGCTATCAGTATCAACAAGGCCATTTCCAATTTCCACGCAGATCTTGCGTGCAATCTGGTCGGGAATGACAGATTATCAGGTGTCTTGTGAAGCGCATTCTCGGTGAGTGGGTTGTTGGACGTATCACCCATCATGATTTCCTTGAAGAAAGCAGAAGCCACGCGTGAACTTTGGCGTGTGCCGTCCTGAATGCATGCTGCCGTGTGACAAGCCACAATGCAATTCTTGCCGTTCTTGTCTGGGAGATCCTGCATTGTGAGAATTCGGGGAGCATGCGCCAGTACTTGGACTAGTCACGATCGAGCGCGTTTTACACGGGTAGTTATATGGAATGCGCCGAGCTGGTGCCGGCTATCAGAAGCGAGATGCAAGGGAGAGTGCACAAAGGAATTTCGATTGCGGCTCCAGTACAGCTCCAAACCATGGAGGATGGGCATGTTGTACAGGTGCACAGGAGACCGCATCTGTTGGCTGGGCGGGAAGGATTCCCTAGCCCGAGTATGCTATTTGTGGGACAAACTATTATTATTATTATTAATTAGAAGTGGGCAAAAGACTCTTGCCACTTCTTTGTAATGACTAGTAGAGAAACAGTTGTATGTGGGGACAATGGTACTCATGTAGGCTAGCTGTGAAGCACGACTTGAGACATTACTACTACGGTAGGACGATCGGCCGACACTATCAGTGAGTGGTAGCCGCATCGAGGACTACAGGAGTGGAAGGTAGAAGGAAAGAGCTAGCGTATTTTGTGTGATCATCGTCAGGATTCGTTCTTTCTGTTGTGGTGAGTAGGATTGCTGATTGTCCATGTTGCTTGCCGAACCAGCCTTTTCAATGTCATTGCGAGTCAGTCGCGCTACATGCTGCACGCCGTCCTTAGACTTTGTGTACACTTGACCAGTTGTTCCACATGTGGGAGGCTTGAGATCGACAGAGTAGTCTCCAATAGGGTTGTAGATGTGGTTCCATTTCTTGGCGCTTTTGAAAGCTTGCTTGGCCCAGTGATGGATCATGACATACGCACGTGTGTGACGTGGCGCTTTAACGCTAGTTTTAAGTCTAATCTCACAATATTCCGATTGTAGTTCACTCTGAATTCAGAAGCAAGTTCGGTTGGAATTTGCACATCAATCAAAAGAAACTTCCTGCGTACATTCTACGCAGCCGCATACTAGGCGTTTGGCCATTGTCAAACAATTTCGAAAATTCGCTCTATTAACAACGGTAACTCAAGGGTGTAACTCAATTTACGAAGTTACAGTACTCCTTTTTCTTTCTTTATCAATACTTGCAACTCTTACTAACCATAAAGCCGCAAGTACTGCTGTTTGTTATTTATTTCTAAGCTCATTATCTCACCATGACAACACTTGGTCAGTCGGGCAAGAATACGGTCATTCCTTTGGTCCCCGAGTACAATGCGAGTGAGGTTGCTACTACTGAGTTGTTCCGTTCTTGGCAACATGCTGGCAATAACATCAAGCGGAAGCATGATATGATTGTCCTGGCAGATGAACAAGAACCGGAACACGTCCTTCGAGTCATCAAGGAGTTCGATCAAGTGACCGGCAACTCGGCTTTGAAATTGGACACGGGGACATTGAGAGCTAACTTCTTTGTCAAGTGTCTTCAAGGCTCTGCTCGAGACAAGTGGAACGTTATTCGAGCAGCGCGTCCTGGTGCAGCTGTTGCTGATTTCGATGCCTGCATTACTTTGTTCATAGCCAAGTTCCTTGAAGACACGAATCTCGCCGATCAGACGCGATATTTGCAGACAACGACCAAGCCTTTCAAGCTCGATTGCAAGACCTTGTGGTCTCGTTGGAGTACATCAACACCTTGATGGCGAAGTTCCCTGGTGCTGGCAATGCGAACCCTTTTGATGCTCCTGCTCTCAAGATGTTGTTTTACAACATGATGCTTCCTTCGTGGAAAGACAAGTTTGCTGATTCCGCTCATGACATTACGGTTATCGGTCCAGTGCAGATGGTTCGGTTCTTTGCTCATCAAGAAAAGAATTACAACGCTCGCCAACAAGGCTCTCGTGGCTGTGGTGGTGGTCGAGCACGTGGTCGTGCTGGACGTGGATTTGGAAGAGGTGGACGCTCTTCTGGTTATCGTCGTACCTATGGTCAAGAAGATGGTCCTCGAGTTGGTTACTATCGTCCTTCCCAGCGCTTCCGTCACGGAGGATGGAGTCGAGCTCCTACCTGGACGTACAACCGTAGTCCTCCCCGAGAATACCAACGTGGACAACCAGACGGACAGCAACGCAACAAGACTACTCCGGTGCGCAATTTTGCTGGACGTTTCGGTCGTGGTGGCTATGCCTCGCCTTGTGGTCGTGGACGTGGACGTGGTTACAGTCCTCGCCACGATAATTTTGTGGCTGACGGTGATGTTCGCGACGATGATGTGTTCCATGTCGAAGAACAATCCTCTACGGTTCCTGCTGGTGCTTCGATGCCGCCTCCTGAGGAAACAGACGAGATGTATTATCAGGAAGAGTCCCATTACTTTGATTCCATGACAGGGGGTTACGATGACTATGAAGAGTCCTATGGATACGGTGGCGATTACTGACCATCAACAAGGGTCTTTGAGAATTATGCAGCGGCGGCTGAAGGGATCGATGTGGACAAGGACTTGGTGCCGATGGCCCTTTGCGCCCTACATAGTATACAAACTAAACCGTCTGATAGACCGTTGTTAGTCCTGATGGACTCTGGTTCTAGTGGAACCTGGATTAGTGAAAAGGCGTTGCCTAAGGGAACAGTCCCTTGTATTGGTGACGTTATGTCTACCACAACATTGGCTGGCAACATCAATTCGAACCGTGTTGTTACCTTAGACCGGTTGTGTTTTCCAGAGTTCTACAAGTCCCGTTTCATCGATGTCGCTCATGCTTGAGTCTTTTCTGCGAGCAATGTTCGGTATGATATGATCATTGGACGCGACATCCTCCTTGAGATGGGATTGAAGATTGACTTCAAGGGACACAAGATGACATGGGACGAGGTTAGCATCGACATGAGACCTTTTCCTACATCTTCGGTTGACAAGAAGACTCCTCCTGCTACATCTATGTTCCTTGATCTCCTCGAAGCGGATCTCGAAGATGACGACACCCTGCCTACAGTGGCTTCTACAAATTGCTCTGAAGACGACTTGGATGACGATTTGGACGACATGCTCCCCGAATCCGAAAAAGAGTCTTCATGTTTTGCAACTCTCGAAGAAGAACAGAAGGCAGCTGACTTGGGTTACAAGACCAAACACATTCTCGAATCCAAGTATGAGGGGGCCGACATTACCGCAGTGGTTCGGTCCTGCACTCATCTCTCTCAAGAATAGCACAACGAGCTTCGTGATGTCCTTGAGAAGTATGACACCTTGCTTAGTCCTGAACTTGGTAAATACACAGGCGGACAAATTCATTTGGAGATTGATCCAACAGTTCCTGCCCATCGAAGCCATCATTATACTGTTCCTCATCACCAACAAGCAATTTTCAAGAAGGAGTTGGATAGGTTGGTTTCTATCAGAGTCCTTGAAGAAGGCAGTCGTTCCAAATGGATTGCTGGTACTTTCATTATTCCTAAGAAGGATGGTCGGGTCAGACGGATCTCTGACTTTCGTGGTCTCAACAAGGCAATCAAACGCAAGGTTTATCCTATTCCACGCATTGCTGATATCTTGGCGCGACGCAAGAACTATGCCTTCCTTACCAAGTTGGACATTTCCATGCAGTATTACACCTTCGAACTTGACGATTTCAGTTCCGAATTGTGTACCCTTGCTACGCCCTTTGGGCTTTACAAGTACAGACGACTTCCTATGGGCGTTTCTCAATCTCCCGACATTGCCCAAGAAATCATGGAGAAATTACTCAAAGCTCTAGACGACATCGAAGTTTACATCGATGACATTGGCATTTTCAGTTCCGATTGGCGCTCTCATCTCGACAAGCTCGATCAAGTCCTCAAGATCCTCCAAGAAGCCAGATTCACGATCAATCCTTTGAAGTGTGAATGGGCTGTGCAAGAAACGGATTTCCTTGGACATTGGTTGACTCCCATCGGCGTAAAACCTGTGGCGAAGAAAGTGCGCGCCATCCTGGACATGAAAGCTCCTACTGATATCAAGCAACTGTGTTCGTTCCTCGGTTTGGTGACTTATTACCGTGATATATGGCCTCGTCGTTCTCACACATTGGATCCTTTGACAAAGCTTATCGGTACCAAGAAGTTTGAGTGGACCGACGAACAAGAACAGGCTTTCAAGGCTACGAAGGCCTTGGCAGCAGCTGATACCTTGCTTGCATATCCCGATCACAACGTTCCTTTCGAGATCGATACGGACGCCAGCGATTATCAACTCGGCGGTGCGATCAAACAAAACGGCCGCATAGTGGCTTGCTACTCCCGCAAACTCAATTCCGCGCAGAAGAATTACACTACCATTGAAAAGGAATTGCTTTCCATCGTCGAAATTTTCAAAGAGTTTCGGTCTATGTTGCTCGGAGCTCGCATCAATGTGTTTACTTATCATACGAACCTTACTCACAAACTTTCTGCTTTCCAAACTCAACGTGTTTTGAGATGGCGATTGCTTTTGGAAGAGTTTGGTCCAACATTTCATTACAAGCCGGGCCCCGAAAACGTTCTTGGCGACACCCTCAGCCGGGTGCCCACATCTCGCGAAGATTGTGACACTTGGTTGATAACCCGGAACGATTTTTCAAGAAGATGTTTGGAAACAGTGAGCTGATATGCTTTTGTCAGAATGACGAGGACAAGATTGTCCTGACAAAAGAGTTCCTTCCCAAGTTGGTCAGCTTCTACCACAAGTCCATGGCACATGTCGAAGGCATGGATCGTTTAGAACAAATGATCAAGACACATTTCTACCATAGAGGTATTCGCGACGAAGTCCGAAAACAAATTGAGCAGTGCGAAGCATGTGCGAAGAACAAACGAGCACGACGTGCTTATGGAGAATCTGCTCCACGTGATGCTACGGCGATGCCCTGGCAGGAAGTCCATTGTGACACAATTGGTCCGTGGATGATTGAGTTACGACAACGGATGTTGACTTTCAATGCCATGACTATGGTGGATCCTTGCACAAACTTGTTAGAGGCAGATTGTGCCTATCATGTGACGAACGTCGGAAGAAGGTGCTCGAGTGGTCGAAGATACGTGGTTTGCTCGGTACTATCCCCGAACTAAGAAAGTGGTCACAGACAACGGTCCGGAGTTCAAACTGGAATTCATCAAGATGGTGAAAAAGAACGGTGCGGTGCATCGGTACTCGACCCCTCGTAATCCACAAGGTAACTCGATGATTGAACGGACTCATCAGGCAATTGGTCAAGTATTGCGAACCATTGTGGTTTCGCGCGATCCCAAGAGTGCGGCTGATGGGATCAAGGTCATTTCCGAAACCTTGGCGACAGTGATGCATGCTCATCGTTGTTCCGTGCAGAGTACGAACGCGTATCTCACTCCTGGTGCTCTTGCCTTCAAACGAGATATGTTTCTTGACATTCCTATTTATGCAGACATCCTGGCCATGCAACGACACCGTCAATCCTTGGTTGACAAACGATTGCTGCGGGCCAATGCTAAACGCATCTCCTATGACTACGCGGTCGATGATCTGGTCTATAAGCGTGCGTATCTCGGTCTCAGTGATAAGTTGAAGCCTACGGCTTCTGGTCCCTACCGAGTTTCCCGCGTACATACCAATGGCAATGTAACAATTCAGCTCAGTCCCCATCAGTTCGAGCGCCTGAACATTTGGCGTGTGTTTCCAAAGCACATCTAAGAAGCACAATTGTAGGTAGTTCCTGAATTGGGAACCTCAGGTCTAGTTTGGGAAGCACATCCCAACCGCATCTTCCCAACCAAGTGCTAGGTTCCAATTAGGCAAGGCAAGGTCCATTTTGGCAACCTCCACATGGTTGTGGATTGGAACCTCTCTCAGTTCCAGATTGGGAAGCAAGGTCTAGGTCTAAAAGCTAGGTTCCTAATGGTTTCTTTGGTTGCCAATTCTTAACCTTTCTACCTAATTCATTACTTGCTATCTAGATTAGTAAGTTTTCCTCTGGAATTGGCCAAGTCAAGGACTTGGCCAAATCGATCCTCCTCCAACATGTCGACTTGGCGCAAATTCACTAAGTCGAGGACTTGTGCATACAGGAAAATGGGTACCGACACAGGAATCACCACCAAAAAACTAGGAAATTACACTGGAGGGATGAATCCGGTAGGAGGATCCACTCTCCTCTGTGCATTTCGAGTTTTCGTGTAGCCTCCTCCGGTTAACTGTTGCCATTCAATGACTCAACAACGTTCAGTCTGGTGATAGGGCTGGAGTTAATAGAGCCTCTTGTTATCCGATCGATCGACAACAGCCTCTCCTCTTGTTGAGGGTTTAATTACTTATTTAGGTTAACAACCTATTGGGTCCGGAGGACCTTTTTCTACGCTGGCAATAGTTGAGCCCGAGGGCCCAAATAGCTGAGTCGTATACCATTGATGAATTGCACGATAGGGAGATTCACGGTGCACACCAAGTGTCAACACTGAAGGAGGATATGCCTCATAGTAGCACGGCTACACTATCCTATAGTCTCACCGCCATTCACCTCCGCCCCATGAACAAGGGGCAGGTCCCTACAGCTCTACTTACAACGGGAGTGTGCATCTTCCCATCATGACCTGGAGCACGGTGGCCTAGCCAGGATTTAACCTATTAGAAGGGCGCTGATCGACAACAGTCATCATCGATCCACCTCCACCACAGGTGCGTCTGAGTGATCAGGTCCCATGCTGTGGCCATTGCCTTGTCGTGCAGGGCAAGATGCCAGCAGAGTCCATAGGCGGTGGCGCGCCTAAGACTGGACCATGTCAGGGTATGACCTCTCCAGTGGGCGAACAATGTCAGGCAGAAGCCGACAAAGAGCCATGCAATAGGGTCAAGTGACGCACTGGCAGGCAGTGGCTCCCAAAGGGGAGACACAGTGTCTGCTGGGGCGGTGTGGACCGTATGAGGGGTTGTGGGGTGGATGTTGGAGGGGTGGTTGTGGGCTGTAGATGGCATGATGCTGGAGGGAGGAGGGTAGGGTGTGTTTGCTGTGGTAGGCATGATGGTTGGTGGATGGAAAGGTTATTGGATCGTGTAATGTTGACTGTCGGGTCGTTGCTGCAACTCAAGCACAGGGATTGCTTGTGAGGTGGAGAGGAGGATTGATTCGAAGGAATCTATTCAAGGAGGCCAATGCTCTGGGGCACTAGCAGTCAGGGTATGGATCAAAGGTGTTGGGTGGAGATGGCCACTGGATCAAAGGCTGGGTCCCAATCCAGTACAGTTACCACAACTGCAAAAGGAGGGGATCAAAGCCAAAGGCTGATAGAGGATTCTCAACAGAGGTCTGGAGAAGTCACTCTGTAGCCAGTAGAGACGGTGGTTGGTGTGATCAAGTGTTGGTGTTGGTTGATAGAGCTGTGTTACTGTTTGACACTGGGTGTTGTCTCAAGGGCTGCTACTCAATCTGGTGAAGGCCACCACAGACTTCAACAGAGAGTCAAGCCAAGATTTGTAGAGGTTACTCAATTCAGTGGAATGGACAAAGACTGAAGAGTCACTCAGCAATCAGGTGGAGAGGTGGTAGAGTCAGGTGGTTGTTGATATCTGAGCCACACCACGCTGCAGGTCTGTCTGGGGCTCAATCCTTTGGAGGCAGACAAACTCAATAGGAGAGTCAGGTGCAGGAGCAGAGAGGTGGCTGGTTCAATGAAGGTGTTGCACAATCTATATGTGATTCTAGAGGGGCAACTTTTGTTGGTTCTTGTGGGGGTGAGATCCTTTGGAGAGGAGTTGGATATCCCAGGTAGGTGGCTCAAAAGCATAAATGTGCCAGGCCTGGTGATAGAGCCTAAACAAGGTGACTGACTGGCTTCAGTGGAATACACAAGTTCTGAAGTTCAGCTTGTCAGCTTGTAACTCAAGTCCTTACAGGAACTCTGTTGTTGTTTGTTGTTCCTCTTGGAGAGGAGTTAGATATCAATGGAGGAGTGGTAACAGTAGTAACAGTAGCAGGAAGTATCAGTTCCAACAAGGATTTCGGGAGAAACCACTAGTGGCCGGTGAGAAAGTAAGAATACAGGTGTAATTCTCTTCTCGGTGGTCACTGCAGGTATCTCGTGAAGTCCTGATTGATAGTAGTAGGCTGTCGTTCGATCCGTACGGAGGAAGAGGGTAGAGGTACGGAGAAGAGGTACGGTCGCGGGAAGATTGATCGATTCACGGAGTAGCGAGTCTTGGATCGATTCGAAGATTCGATTCGGTTCGCTTATCGATGAGTCAGTTGCCTTAGGGGTAAGGTTAACCGAGCCTTCGTTGTTGAGGAAGAAGATCGGCCGTTCGATCGAAAAAGGATGATCAACAATGGGATTTCTTGGGCCGTCGGTAGTAAGAGAAATGTTGGTTCACTGCAGAGTATGGAGGAACCTGGCACTTCTGAGTCTACTGAAGACTGGAGACTTCTTCTTGTGTTCAATTTCTTCCAACTTGGTTGTCGGCGGTCGAGAAGAGAAAACCTGCCCGATCTCATAGGATTTCAATTGGGATGGCTTTCTAATCTGAAC